>CM048923.1:44250295-44435251 GCA_026686955.1 Epinephelus cyanopodus | reverse complement strand
GGTAGTGTAGAATTCCCCAAATCACACTTCTGGCTTGAAAACTTGTTTCTGGCTTGAAAACTTGTTTCTGAGTGCTTCTGTTGGAAAGTAACAGCCTAAATGACAACATGCTCTCAAAATGCTTCTCTCGGGCCGAAAAGCTCAAAAGTGACATTCTGCTGTTTTCGGACCAATTACTGATGCCAACTACATGAAACTGCTCTGTAGTGTAGAATTCCCCAAATCACACGTTTCTGGCTTGAAAACTTGTTTCTGGCTTGAAAACTTGTTTCTGAGTGCTTCTGTTGGAAAGTAACAGCCTAAATGACAACATGCTCTCAAAATGCTTCTCTCGGGCCGAAAAGCTCAAAAGTGACATTCTGCTGTTTTCGGACCAATTACTGATGCCAACTACATGAAACTGCTCTGTAGTGTAGAATTCCCCAAATCACACGTTTCTGGCTTGAAAACTTGTTTCTGAGTGCTTCTGTTGGAAAGTAACAGCCTAAATGACAACATGCTCTCAAAATGCTTCTCTCGGGCCGAAAAGCTCAAAAGTGACATTCTGCTGTTTTCGGACCAATTACTGATGCCAACTACATGAAACTGCTCTGGTAGTGTAGAATTCCCCAAATCACACGTTTCTGGCTTGAAAACTTGTTTCTGAGTGCTTCTGTTGGAAAGTAACAGCCTAAATGACAACATGCTCTCAAATGCTTCTCTCGGGCCGAAAAGCTCAAAAGTGACATTCTGCTGTTTTCGGACCAATTACTGATGCCAACTACATGAAACTGCTCTGGTAGTGTAGAATTCCCCAAATCACACTTCTGGCTTGAAAACTTGTTTCTGAGTGCTTCTGTTGGAAAGTAACAGCCTAAATGACAACATGCTCTCAAAATGCTTCTCTCGGGCCGAAAAGCTCAAAAGTGACATTCTGCTGTTTTCGGACCAATTACTGATGCCAACTACATGAAACTGCTCTGTAGTGTAGAATTCCCCAAATCACACAAATCTGGCTTGAAAACTTGTTTCTGGCTTGAAAACTTGTTTCTGAGTGCTTCTGTTGGAAAGTAACAGCCTAAATGACAACATGCTCTCAAAATGCTTCTCTCGGGCCGAAAAGCTCAAAAGTGACATTCTGCTGTTTTCGGACCAATTACTGATGCCAACTACATGAAACTGCTCTGGTAGTGTAGAATTCCCCAAATCACACTTTCTGGCTTGAAAACTTGTTTCTGAGTGCTTCTGTTGGAAAGTAACAGCCTAAATGACAACATGCTCTCAAAATGCTTCTCTCGGGCCGAAAAGCTCAAAAGTGACATTCTGCTGTTTTCGGACCAATTACTGATGCCAACTACATGAAACTGCTCTGGTAGTGTAGAATTCCCCAAATCACACGTTTCTGGCTTGAAAACTTGTTTCTGAGTGCTTCTGTTGGAAAGTAACAGCCTAAATGACAACATGCTCTCAAAATGCTTCTCTCAGGCCGAAAAGCTCAAAAGTGACATTCTGCTGTTTTCGGACCAATTACTGATGCCAACTACATGAAACTGCTCTGGTAGTGTAGAATTCCCCAAATCACACAAATCTGGCTTGAAAACTTGTTTCTGAGTGCTTCTGTTGGAAAGTAACAGCCTAAATGACAACATGCTCTCAAAATGCTTCTCTCGGGCCGAAAAGCTCAAAAGTGACATTCTGCTGTTTTCGGACCAATTACTGATGCCAACTACATGAAACTGCTCTGGTAGTGTAGAATTCCCCAAATCACACATCTGGCTTGAAAACTTGTTTCTGGCTTGAAAACTTGTTTCTGAGTGCTTCTTGGAAAGTAACAGCCTAAATGACAACATGCTCTCAAAATGCTTCTCTCGGGCCGAAAAGCTCAAAAGTGACATTCTGCTGTTTTCGGACCAATTACTGATGCCAACTACATGAAACTGCTCTGGTAGTGTAGAATTCCCCAAATCACACGTTTCTGGCTTGAAAACTTGTTCTGGCTTGAAAACTTGTTTCTGAGTGCTTCTGTTGGAAAGTAACAGCCTAAATGACAACATGCTCTCAAAATGCTTCTCTCGGGCCGAAAAGCTCAAAAGTGACATTCTGCTGTTTTCGGACCAATTACTGATGCCAACTACATGAAACTGCTCTGGTAGTGTAGAATTCCCCAAATCACACTCTGGCTTGAAAACTTGTTTCTGGCTTGAAAACTTGTTTCTGAGTGCTTCTGTTGGAAAGTAACAGCCTAAATGACAACATGCTCTCAAAATGCTTCTCTCGGGCCGAAAAGCTCAAAAGTGACATTCTGCTGTTTTCGGACCAATTACTGATGCCAACTACATGAAACTGCTCTGGTAGTGTAGAATTCCCCAAATCACACATTCTGGCTTGAAAACTTGTTTCTGAGTGCTTCTGTTGGAAAGTAACAGCCTAAATGACAACATGCTCTCAAAATGCTTCTCTCGGGCCGAAAAGCTCAAAAGTGACATTCTGCTGTTTTCGGACCAATTACTGATGCCAACTACATGAAACTGCTCTGTAGTGTAGAATTCCCCAAATCACACATATCTGGCTTGAAAACTTGTTTCTGAGTGCTTCTGTTGGAAAGTAACAGCCTAAATGACAACATGCTCTCAAAATGCTTCTCTCGGGCCGAAAAGCTCAAAAGTGACATTCTGCTGTTTTCGGACCAATTACTGATGCCAACTACATGAAACTGCTCTGGTAGTGTAGAATTCCCCAAATCACACAAATCTGGCTTGAAAACTTGTTTCTTGAAAACTTGTTTCTGAGTGCTTCTGTTGGAAAGTAACAGCCTAAATGACAACATGCTCTCAAAATGCTTCTCTCGGGCCGAAAAGCTCAAAAGTGACATTCTGCTGTTTTCGGACCAATTACTGATGCCAACTACATGAAACTGCTCTGGTAGAATTCCCCAAATCACACAAATCTGGCTTGAAAACTTGTTTCTGAGTGCTTCTGTTGGAAAGTAACAGCCTAAATGACAACATGCTCTCAAAATGCTTCTCTCGGGCCGAAAAGCTCAAAAGTGACATTCTGCTGTTTTCGGACCAATTACTGATGCCAACTACATGAAACTGCTCTGGTAGTGTAGAATTCCCCAAATCACACGTTTCTGGCTTGAAAACTTGTTTCTGAGTGCTTCTGTTGGAAAGTAACAGCCTAAATGACAACATGCTCTCAAAATGCTTCTCTCGGGCCGAAAAGCTCAAAAGTGACATTCTGCTGTTTTCGGACCAATTACTGATGCCAACTACATGAAACTGCTCTGGTAGTGTAGAATTCCCCAAATCACACGTTTCTGGCTTGAAAACTTGTTTCTGGCGAAAACTTGTTTCTGAGTGCTTCTGTTGGAAAGTAACAGCCTAAATGACAACATGCTCTCAAAATGCTTCTCTCGGGCCGAAAAGCTCAAAAGTGACATTCTGCTGTTTTCGGACCAATTACTGATGCCAACTACATGAAACTGCTCTGGTAGTGTAGAATTCCCCAAATCACACGTTTCTGGCTTGAAAACTTGTTTCTGAGTGCTTCTGTTGGAAAGTAACAGCCTAAATGACAACATGCTCTCAAAATGCTTCTCTCGGGCCGAAAAGCTCAAAAGTGACATTCTGCTGTTTTCGGACCAATTACTGATGCCAACTACATGAAACTGCTCTGGTAGTGTAGAATTCCCCAAATCACACGTTTCTGGCTTGAAAACTTGTTTCTGGCTTGAAAACTTGTTTCTGAGTGCTTCTGTTGGAAAGTAACAGCCTAAATGACAACATGCTCTCAAAATGCTTCTCTCGGGCCGAAAAGCTCAAAAGTGACATTCTGCTGTTTTCGGACCAATTACTGATGCCAACTACATGAAACTGCTCTGGTAGTGTAGAATTCCCCAAATCACACGTTTCTGGCTTGAAAACTTGTTTCTGGCTTGAAAACTTGTTTCTGAGTGCTTCTGTTGGAAAGTAACAGCCTAAATGACAACATGCTCTCAAAATGCTTCTCTCGGGCCGAAAAGCTCAAAAGTGACATTCTGCTGTTTCGGACCAATTACTGATGCCAACTACATGAAACTGCTCTGGTAGTGTAGAATTCCCCAAATCACACTCTGGCTTGAAAACTTGTTTCTGGCTTGAAAACTTGTTTCTGAGTGCTTCTGTTGGAAAGTAACAGCCTAAATGACAACATGCTCTCAAAATGCTTCTCTCGGGCCGAAAAGCTCAAAAGTGACATTCTGCTGTTTTCGGACCAATTACTGATGCCAACTACATGAAACTGCTCTGGTAGTGTAGAATTCCCCAAATCACACATTCTGGCTTGAAAACTTGTTTCTGAGTGCTTCTGTTGGAAAGTAACAGCCTAAATGACAACATGCTCTCAAAATGCTTCTCTCGGGCCGAAAAGCTCAAAAGTGACATTCTGCTGTTTTCGGACCAATTACTGATGCCAACTACATGAAACTGCTCTGGTAGTGTAGAATTCCCCAAATCACAAATCTGGCTTGAAAACTTGTTTCTGGCTTGAAAACTTGTTTCTGAGTGCTTCTGTTGGAAAGTAACAGCCTAAATGACAACATGCTCTCAAAATGCTTCTCTCGGGCCGAAAAGCTCAAAAGTGACATTCTGCTGTTTTCGGACCAATTACTGATGCCAACTACATGAAACTGCTCTGGTAGTGTAGAATTCCCCAAATCACACTTCTGGCTTGAAAACTTGTTTCTGAGTGCTTCTGTTGGAAAGTAACAGCCTAAATGACAACATGCTCTCAAAATGCTTCTCTCGGGCCGAAAAGCTCAAAAGTGACATTCTGCTGTTTTCGGACCAATTACTGATGCCAACTACATGAAACTGCTCTGGTAGTGTAGAATTCCCCAAATCACACGTTTCTGGCTTGAAAACTTGTTTCTGAGTGCTTCTGTTGGAAAGTAACAGCCTAAATGACAACATGCTCTCAAAATGCTTCTCTCGGGCCGAAAAGCTCAAAAGTGACATTCTGCTGTTTTCGGACCAATTACTGATGCCAACTACATGAAACTGCTCTGGTAGTGTAGAATTCCCCAAATCACACTTGAAAACTTGTTTCTGGCTTGAAAACTTGTTTCTGAGTGCTTCTGTTGGAAAGTAACAGCCTAAATGACAACATGCTCTCAAAATGCTTCTCTCGGGCCGAAAAGCTCAAAAGTGACATTCTGCTGTTTTCGGACCAATTACTGATGCCAACTACATGAAACTGCTCTGGTAGTGTAGAATTCCCCAAATCACACAATCTGGCTTGAAAACTTGTTTCTGGCTTGAAAACTTGTTTCTGAGTGCTTCTGTTGGAAAGTAACAGCCTAAATGACAACATGCTCTCAAAATGCTTCTCTCGGGCCGAAAAGCTCAAAAGTGACATTCTGCTGTTTTCGGACCAATTACTGATGCCAACTACATGAAACTGCTCTGTAGTGTAGAATTCCCCAAATCACACATCTGGCTTGAAAACTTGTTTCTGGCTTGAAAACTTGTTTCTGAGTGCTTCTGTTGGAAAGTAACAGCCTAAATGACAACATGCTCTCAAATGCTTCTCTCGGGCCGAAAAGCTCAAAAGTGACATTCTGCTGTTTTCGGACCAATTACTGATGCCAACTACATGAAACTGCTCTGGTAGTGTAGAATTCCCCAAATCACACCTGGCTTGAAAACTTGTTTCTGGCTTGAAAACTTGTTTCTGAGTGCTTCTGTTGGAAAGTAACAGCCTAAATGACAACATGCTCTCAAAATGCTTCTCTCGGGCCGAAAAGCTCAAAAGTGACATTCTGCTGTTTTCGGACCAATTACTGATGCCAACTACATGAAACTGCTCTGGTAGTGTAGAATTCCCCAAATCACACATTCTGGCTTGAAAACTTGTTTCTGAGTGCTTCTGTTGGAAAGTAACAGCCTAAATGACAACATGCTCTCAAAATGCTTCTCTCGGGCCGAAAAGCTCAAAAGTGACATTCTGCTGTTTTCGGACCAATTACTGATGCCAACTACATGAAACTGCTCTGGTAGTGTAGAATTCCCCAAATCACACATATCTGGCTTGAAAACTTGTTTCTGAGTGCTTCTGTTGGAAAGTAACAGCCTAAATGACAACATGCTCTCAAAATGCTTCTCTCGGGCCGAAAAGCTCAAAAGTGACATTCTGCTGTTTTCGGACCAATTACTGATGCCAACTACATGAAACTGCTCTGGTAGTGTAGAATTCCCCAAATCACACAAATCTGGCTTGAAAACTTGTTTCTGGCTTGAAAACTTGTTTCTGAGTGCTTCTGTTGGAAAGTAACAGCCTAAATGACAACATGCTCTCAAAATGCTTCTCTCGGGCCGAAAAGCTCAAAAGTGACATTCTGCTGTTTTCGGACCAATTACTGATGCCAACTACATGAAACTGCTCTGCTAGTGTAGAATTCCCCAAATCACACAAATCTGGCTTGAAAACTTGTTTCTGAGTGCTTCTGTTGGAAAGTAACAGCCTAAATGACAACATGCTCTCAAAATGCTTCTCTCGGGCCGAAAAGCTCAAAAGTGACATTCTGCTGTTTTCGGACCAATTACTGATGCCAACTACATGAAACTGCTCTGGTAGTGTAGAATTCCCCAAATCACACGTTTCTGGCTTGAAAACTTGTTTCTGAGTGCTTCTGTTGGAAAGTAACAGCCTAAATGACAACATGCTCTCAAAATGCTTCTCTCGGGCCGAAAAGCTCAAAAGTGACATTCTGCTGTTTTCGGACCAATTACTGATGCCAACTACATGAAACTGCTCTGGTAGTGTAGAATTCCCCAAATCACACGTTTCTGGCTTGAAAACTTGTTTCTGGCTTGAAAACTTGTTTCTGAGTGCTTCTGTTGGAAAGTAACAGCCTAAATGACAACATGCTCTCAAAATGCTTCTCTCGGGCCGAAAAGCTCAAAAGTGACATTCTGCTGTTTTCGGACCAATTACTGATGCCAACTACATGAAACTGCTCTGGTAGTGTAGAATTCCCCAAATCACACTTCTGGCTTGAAAACTTGTTTCTGAGTGCTTCTGTTGGAAAGTAACAGCCTAAATGACAACATGCTCTCAAAATGCTTCTCTCGGGCCGAAAAGCTCAAAAGTGACATTCTGCTGTTTTCGGACCAATTACTGATGCCAACTACATGAAACTGCTCTGGTAGTGTAGAATTCCCCAAATCACACGTTTCTGGCTTGAAAACTTGTTTCTGGCTTGAAAACTTGTTTCTGAGTGCTTCTGTTGGAAAGTAACAGCCTAAATGACAACATGCTCTCAAAATGCTTCTCTCGGGCCGAAAAGCTCAAAAGTGACATTCTGCTGTTTTCGGACCAATTACTGATGCCAACTACATGAAACTGCTCTGGTAGTGTAGAATTCCCCAAATCACACGTTTCTGGCTTGAAAACTTGTTTCTGGCTTGAAAACTTGTTTCTGAGTGCTTCTGTTGGAAAGTAACAGCCTAAATGACAACATGCTCTCAAAATGCTTCTCTCGGGCCGAAAAGCTCAAAAGTGACATTCTGCTGTTTTCGGACCAATTACTGATGCCAACTACATGAAACTGCTCTGGTAGTGTAGAATTCCCCAAATCACACGTTCTGGCTTGAAAACTTGTTTCTGGCTTGAAAACTTGTTTCTGAGTGCTTCTGTTGGAAAGTAACAGCCTAAATGACAACATGCTCTCAAAATGCTTCTCTCGGGCCGAAAAGCTCAAAAGTGACATTCTGCTGTTTTCGGACCAATTACTGATGCCAACTACATGAAACTGCTCTGGTAGTGTAGAATTCCCCAAATCACACAATCTGGCTTGAAAACTTGTTTCTGAGTGCTTCTGTTGGAAAGTAACAGCCTAAATGACAACATGCTCTCAAAATGCTTCTCGGGCCGAAAAGCTCAAAAGTGACATTCTGCTGTTTTCGGACCAATTACTGATGCCAACTACATGAAACTGCTCTGGTAGTGTAGAATTCCCCAAATCACACATCTGGCTTGAAAACTTGTTTCTGGCTTGAAAACTTGTTTCTGAGTGCTTCTGTTGGAAAGTAACAGCCTAAATGACAACATGCTCTCAAAATGCTTCTCTCGGGCCGAAAAGCTCAAAAGTGACATTCTGCTGTTTTCGGACCAATTACTGATGCCAACTACATGAAACTGCTCTGGTAGTGTAGAATTCCCCAAATCACATATCTGGCTTGAAAACTTGTTTCTGAGTGCTTCTGTTGGAAAGTAACAGCCTAAATGACAACATGCTCTCAAAATGCTTCTCTCGGGCCGAAAAGCTCAAAAGTGACATTCTGCTGTTTTCGGACCAATTACTGATGCCAACTACATGAAACTGCTCTGGTAGTGTAGAATTCCCCAAATCACACGTTTCTGGCTTGAAAACTTGTTTCTGAGTGCTTCTGTTGGAAAGTAACAGCCTAAATGACAACATGCTCTCAAAATGCTTCTCTCGGGCCGAAAAGCTCAAAAGTGACATTCTGCTGTTTTCGGACCAATTACTGATGCCAACTACATGAAACTGCTCTGGTAGTGTAGAATTCCCCAAATCACATTCTGGCTTGAAAACTTGTTTCTGGCTTGAAAACTTGTTTCTGAGTGCTTCTGTTGGAAAGTAACAGCCTAAATGACAACATGCTCTCAAAATGCTTCTCTCGGGCCGAAAAGCTCAAAAGTGACATTCTGCTGTTTTCGGACCAATTACTGATGCCAACTACATGAAACTGCTCTGGTAGTGTAGAATTCCCCAAATCACACATCTGGCTTGAAAACTTGTTTCTGGCTTGAAAACTTGTTTCTGAGTGCTTCTGTTGGAAAGTAACAGCCTAAATGACAACATGCTCTCAAAATGCTTCTCTCGGGCCGAAAAGCTCAAAAGTGACATTCTGCTGTTTTCGGACCAATTACTGATGCCAACTACATGAAACTGCTCTGGTAGTGTAGAATTCCCCAAATCACACAAATCTGGCTTGAAAACTTGTTTCTGGCTTGAAAACTTGTTTCTGAGTGCTTCTGTTGGAAAGTAACAGCCTAAATGACAACATGCTCTCAAAATGCTTCTCTCGGGCCGAAAAGCTCAAAAGTGACATTCTGCTGTTTTCGGACCAATTACTGATGCCAACTACATGAAACTGCTCTGGTAGTGTAGAATTCCCCAAATCACACGTTTCTGGCTTGAAAACTTGTTTCTGGCTTGAAAACTTGTTTCTGAGTGCTTCTGTTGGAAAGTAACAGCCTAAATGACAACATGCTCTCAAAATGCTTCTCTCGGGCCGAAAAGCTCAAAAGTGACATTCTGCTGTTTTCGGACCAATTACTGATGCCAACTACATGAAACTGCTCTGGTAGTGTAGAATTCCCCAAATCACACGTTTCTGGCTTGAAAACTTGTTTCTGGCTTGAAAACTTGTTTCTGAGTGCTTCTGTTGGAAAGTAACAGCCTAAATGACAACATGCTCTCAAAATGCTTCTCTCGGGCCGAAAAGCTCAAAAGTGACATTCTGCTGTTTTCGGACCAATTACTGATGCCAACTACATGAAACTGCTCTGGTAGTGTAGAATTCCCCAAATCACACAAATCTGGCTTGAAAACTTGTTTCTGAGTGCTTCTGTTGGAAAGTAACAGCCTAAATGACAACATGCTCTCAAAATGCTTCTCTCGGGCCGAAAAGCTCAAAAGTGACATTCTGCTGTTTTCGGACCAATTACTGATGCCAACTACATGAAACTGCTCTGGTAGTGTAGAATTCCCCAAATCACACTTTCTGGCTTGAAAACTTGTTTCTGAGTGCTTCTGTTGGAAAGTAACAGCCTAAATGACAACATGCTCTCAAAATGCTTCTCTCGGGCCGAAAAGCTCAAAAGTGACATTCTGCTGTTTTCGGACCAATTACTGATGCCAACTACATGAAACTGCTCTGGTAGTGTAGAATTCCCCAAATCACACAAATCTGGCTTGAAAACTTGTTTCTGAGTGCTTCTGTTGGAAAGTAACAGCCTAAATGACAACATGCTCTCAAAATGCTTCTCTCGGGCCGAAAAGCTCAAAAGTGACATTCTGCTGTTTTCGGACCAATTACTGATGCCAACTACATGAAACTGCTCTGGTAGTGTAGAATTCCCCAAATCACACTTTCTGGCTTGAAAACTTGTTTCTGAGTGCTTCTGTTGGAAAGTAACAGCCTAAATGACAACATGCTCTCAAAATGCTTCTCTCGGGCCGAAAAGCTCAAAAGTGACATTCTGCTGTTTTCGGACCAATTACTGATGCCAACTACATGAAACTGCTCTGGTAGTGTAGAATTCCCCAAATCACACTTTCTGGCTTGAAAACTTGTTTCTGAGTGCTTCTGTTGGAAAGTAACAGCCTAAATGACAACATGCTCTCAAAATGCTTCTCTCGGGCCGAAAAGCTCAAAAGTGACATTCTGCTGTTTTCGGACCAATTACTGATGCCAACTACATGAAACTGCTCTGGTAGTGTAGAATTCCCCAAATCACACGTTCTGGCTTGAAAACTTGTTTCTGGCTTGAAAACTTGTTTCTGAGTGCTTCTGTTGGAAAGTAACAGCCTAAATGACAACATGCTCTCAAAATGCTTCTCTCGGGCCGAAAAGCTCAAAAGTGACATTCTGCTGTTTTCGGACCAATTACTGATGCCAACTACATGAAACTGCTCTGGTAGTGTAGAATTCCCCAAATCACACAATCTGGCTTGAAAACTTGTTTCTGAGTGCTTCTGTTGGAAAGTAACAGCCTAAATGACAACATGCTCTCAAAATGCTTCTCTCGGGCCGAAAAGCTCAAAAGTGACATTCTGCTGTTTTCGGACCAATTACTGATGCCAACTACATGAAACTGCTCTGGTAGTGTAGAATTCCCCAAATCACACAAATCTGGCTTGAAAACTTGTTTCTGGCTTGAAAACTTGTTTCTGAGTGCTTCTGTTGGAAAGTAACAGCCTAAATGACAACATGCTCTCAAAATGCTTCTCTCGGGCCGAAAAGCTCAAAAGTGACATTCTGCTGTTTTCGGACCAATTACTGATGCCAACTACATGAAACTGCTCTGGTAGTGTAGAATTCCCCAAATCACATCTGGCTTGAAAACTTGTTTCTGGCTTGAAAACTTGTTTCTGAGTGCTTCTGTTGGAAAGTAACAGCCTAAATGACAACATGCTCTCAAAATGCTTCTCTCGGGCCGAAAAGCTCAAAAGTGACATTCTGCTGTTTTCGGACCAATTACTGATGCCAACTACATGAAACTGCTCTGGTAGTGTAGAATTCCCCAAATCACACAAATCTTGTGGCTTGAAAACTTGTTTCTGAGTGCTTCTGTTGGAAAGTAACAGCCTAAATGACAACATGCTCTCAAAATGCTTCTCTCGGGCCGAAAAGCTCAAAAGTGACATTCTGCTGTTTTCGGACCAATTACTGATGCCAACTACATGAAACTGCTCTGGTAGTGTAGAATTCCCCAAATCACACAAATCTGGCTTGAAAACTTGTTTCTGGCTTGAAAACTTGTTTCTGAGTGCTTCTGTTGGAAAGTAACAGCCTAAATGACAACATGCTCTCAAAATGCTTCTCTCGGGCCGAAAAGCTCAAAAGTGACATTCTGCTGTTTTCGGACCAATTACTGATGCCAACTACATGAAACTGCTCTGGTAGTGTAGAATTCCCCAAATCACTTGTTTCTGGCTTGAAAACTTGTTTCTGAGTGCTTCTGTTGGAAAGTAACAGCCTAAATGACAACATGCTCTCAAAATGCTTCTCTCGGGCCGAAAAGCTCAAAAGTGACATTCTGCTGTTTTCGGACCAATTACTGATGCCAACTACATGAAACTGCTCTGGTAGTGTAGAATTCCCCAAATCACACGTTTCTGGCTTGAAAACTTGTTTCTGGCTTGAAAACTTGTTTCTGAGTGCTTCTGTTGGAAAGTAACAGCCTAAATGACAACATGCTCTCAAAATGCTTCTCTCGGGCCGAAAAGCTCAAAAGTGACATTCTGCTGTTTTCGGACCAATTACTGATGCCAACTACATGAAACTGCTCTGGTAGTGTAGAATTCCCCAAATCACAAATATCTGGCTTGAAAACTTGTTTCTGAGTGCTTCTGTTGGAAAGTAACAGCCTAAATGACAACATGCTCTCAAAATGCTTCTCTCGGGCCGAAAAGCTCAAAAGTGACATTCTGCTGTTTTCGGACCAATTACTGATGCCAACTACATGAAACTGCTCTGGTAGTGTAGAATTCCCCAAATCACACAAATCTGGCTTGAAAACTTGTTTCTGGCTTGAAAACTTGTTTCTGAGTGCTTCTGTTGGAAAGTAACAGCCTAAATGACAACATGCTCTCAAAATGCTTCTCTCGGGCCGAAAAGCTCAAAAGTGACATTCTGCTGTTTTCGGACCAATTACTGATGCCAACTACATGAAACTGCTCTGGTAGTGTAGAATTCCCCAAATCACAAAATCTGGCTTGAAAACTTGTTTCTGAGTGCTTCTGTTGGAAAGTAACAGCCTAAATGACAACATGCTCTCAAAATGCTTCTCTCGGGCCGAAAAGCTCAAAAGTGACATTCTGCTGTTTTCGGACCAATTACTGATGCCAACTACATGAAACTGCTCTGGTAGTGTAGAATTCCCCAAATCACACGTTTCTGGCTTGAAAACTTGTTTCTGAGTGCTTCTGTTGGAAAGTAACAGCCTAAATGACAACATGCTCTCAAAATGCTTCTCTCGGGCCGAAAAGCTCAAAAGTGACATTCTGCTGTTTTCGGACCAATTACTGATGCCAACTACATGAAACTGCTCTGGTAGTGTAGAATTCCCCAAATCACACTGGCTTGAAAACTTGTTTCTGGCTTGAAAACTTGTTTCTGAGTGCTTCTGTTGGAAAGTAACAGCCTAAATGACAACATGCTCTCAAAATGCTTCTCTCGGGCCGAAAAGCTCAAAAGTGACATTCTGCTGTTTTCGGACCAATTACTGATGCCAACTACATGAAACTGCTCTGGTAGTGTAGAATTCCCCAAATCACACAAATCTGGCTTGAAAACTTGTTTCTGGCTTGAAAACTTGTTTCTGAGTGCTTCTGTTGGAAAGTAACAGCCTAAATGACAACATGCTCTCAAAATGCTTCTCTCGGGCCGAAAAGCTCAAAAGTGACATTCTGCTGTTTTCGGACCAATTACTGATGCCAACTACATGAAACTGCTCTGGTAGTGTAGAATTCCCCAAATCACACAAATCTGGCTTGAAAACTTGTTTCTGGCTTGAAAACTTGTTTCTGAGTGCTTCTGTTGGAAAGTAACAGCCTAAATGACAACATGCTCTCAAAATGCTTCTCTCGGGCCGAAAAGCTCAAAAGTGACATTCTGCTGTTTTCGGACCAATTACTGATGCCAACTACATGAAACTGCTCTGGTAGTGTAGAATTCCCCAAATCATCTGGCTTGAAAACTTGTTTCTGGCTTGAAAACTTGTTTCTGAGTGCTTCTGTTGGAAAGTAACAGCCTAAATGACAACATGCTCTCAAAATGCTTCTCTCGGGCCGAAAAGCTCAAAAGTGACATTCTGCTGTTTTCGGACCAATTACTGATGCCAACTACATGAAACTGCTCTGGTAGTGTAGAATTCCCCAAATCACACGTTTCTGGCTTGAAAACTTGTTTCTGGCTTGAAAACTTGTTTCTGAGTGCTTCTGTTGGAAAGTAACAGCCTAAATGACAACATGCTCTCAAAATGCTTCTCTCGGGCCGAAAAGCTCAAAAGTGACATTCTGCTGTTTTCGGACCAATTACTGATGCCAACTACATGAAACTGCTCTGGTAGTGTAGAATTCCCCAAATCACAAAATCTGGCTTGAAAACTTGTTTCTGAGTGCTTCTGTTGGAAAGTAACAGCCTAAATGACAACATGCTCTCAAAATGCTTCTCTCGGGCCGAAAAGCTCAAAAGTGACATTCTGCTGTTTTCGGACCAATTACTGATGCCAACTACATGAAACTGCTCTGGTAGTGTAGAATTCCCCAAATCACACAAATCTGGCTTGAAAACTTGTTTCTGGCTTGAAAACTTGTTTCTGAGTGCTTCTGTTGGAAAGTAACAGCCTAAATGACAACATGCTCTCAAAATGCTTCTCTCGGGCCGAAAAGCTCAAAAGTGACATTCTGCTGTTTTCGGACCAATTACTGATGCCAACTACATGAAACTGCTCTGGTAGTGTAGAATTCCCCAAATCACACGTTTCTGGCTTGAAAACTTGTTTCTGGCTTGAAAACTTGTTTCTGAGTGCTTCTGTTGGAAAGTAACAGCCTAAATGACAACATGCTCTCAAAATGCTTCTCTCGGGCCGAAAAGCTCAAAAGTGACATTCTGCTGTTTTCGGACCAATTACTGATGCCAACTACATGAAACTGCTCTGGTAGTGTAGAATTCCCCAAATCACACAATCTGGCTTGAAAACTTGTTTCTGAGTGCTTCTGTTGGAAAGTAACAGCCTAAATGACAACATGCTCTCAAAATGCTTCTCTCGGGCCGAAAAGCTCAAAAGTGACATTCTGCTGTTTTCGGACCAATTACTGATGCCAACTACATGAAACTGCTCTGGTAGTGTAGAATTCCCCAAATCACACAAATCTGGCTTGAAAACTTGTTTCTGGCTTGAAAACTTGTTTCTGAGTGCTTCTGTTGGAAAGTAACAGCCTAAATGACAACATGCTCTCAAAATGCTTCTCTCGGGCCGAAAAGCTCAAAAGTGACATTCTGCTGTTTTCGGACCAATTACTGATGCCAACTACATGAAACTGCTCTGGTAGTGTAGAATTCCCCAAATCACACAAATCTGGCTTGAAAACTTGTTTCTGAGTGCTTCTGTTGGAAAGTAACAGCCTAAATGACAACATGCTCTCAAAATGCTCTCTCGGGCCGAAAAGCTCAAAAGTGACATTCTGCTGTTTTCGGACCAATTACTGATGCCAACTACATGAAACTGCTCTGGTAGTGTAGAATTCCCCAAATCACATCTGGCTTGAAAACTTGTTTCTGGCTTGAAAACTTGTTTCTGAGTGCTTCTGTTGGAAAGTAACAGCCTAAATGACAACATGCTCTCAAAATGCTTCTCTCGGGCCGAAAAGCTCAAAAGTGACATTCTGCTGTTTTCGGACCAATTACTGATGCCAACTACATGAAACTGCTCTGGTAGTGTAGAATTCCCCAAATCACACAAATCTGGCTTGAAAACTTGTTTCTGAGTGCTTCTGTTGGAAAGTAACAGCCTAAATGACAACATGCTCTCAAAATGCTTCTCTCGGGCCGAAAAGCTCAAAAGTGACATTCTGCTGTTTTCGGACCAATTACTGATGCCAACTACATGAAACTGCTCTGGTAGTGTAGAATTCCCCAAATCACACGTTTCTGGCTTGAAAACTTGTTTCTGGCTTGAAAACTTGTTTCTGAGTGCTTCTGTTGGAAAGTAACAGCCTAAATGACAACATGCTCTCAAAATGCTTCTCTCGGGCCGAAAAGCTCAAAAGTGACATTCTGCTGTTTTCGGACCAATTACTGATGCCAACTACATGAAACTGCTCTGGTAGTGTAGAATTCCCCAAATCACACAAATCTGGCTTGAAAACTTGTTTCTGAGTGCTTCTGTTGGAAAGTAACAGCCTAAATGACAACATGCTCTCAAAATGCTTCTCTCGGGCCGAAAAGCTCAAAAGTGACATTCTGCTGTTTTCGGACCAATTACTGATGCCAACTACATGAAACTGCTCTGGTAGTGTAGAATTCCCCAAATCACACGTTTCTGGCTTGAAAACTTGTTTCTGGCTTGAAAACTTGTTTCTGAGTGCTTCTGTTGGAAAGTAACAGCCTAAATGACAACATGCTCTCAAAATGCTTCTCTCGGGCCGAAAAGCTCAAAAGTGACATTCTGCTGTTTTCGGACCAATTACTGATGCCAACTACATGAAACTGCTCTGGTAGTGTAGAATTCCCCAAATCACTTGAAAACTTGTTTCTGGCTTGAAAACTTGTTTCTGAGTGCTTCTGTTGGAAAGTAACAGCCTAAATGACAACATGCTCTCAAAATGCTTCTCTCGGGCCGAAAAGCTCAAAAGTGACATTCTGCTGTTTTCGGACCAATTACTGATGCCAACTACATGAAACTGCTCTGGTAGTGTAGAATTCCCCAAATCACACGTTTCTGGCTTGAAAACTTGTTTCTGGCTTGAAAACTTGTTTCTGAGTGCTTCTGTTGGAAAGTAACAGCCTAAATGACAACATGCTCTCAAAATGCTTCTCTCGGGCCGAAAAGCTCAAAAGTGACATTCTGCTGTTTTCGGACCAATTACTGATGCCAACTACATGAAACTGCTCTGGTAGTGTAGAATTCCCCAAATCACACGTTTCTGGCTTGAAAACTTGTTTCTGGCTTGAAAACTTGTTTCTGAGTGCTTCTGTTGGAAAGTAACAGCCTAAATGACAACATGCTCTCAAAATGCTTCTCTCGGGCCGAAAAGCTCAAAAGTGACATTCTGCTGTTTTCGGACCAATTACTGATGCCAACTACATGAAACTGCTCTGGTAGTGTAGAATTCCCCAAATCACACGTTTCTGGCTTGAAAACTTGTTTCTGGCTTGAAAACTTGTTTCTGAGTGCTTCTGTTGGAAAGTAACAGCCTAAATGACAACATGCTCTCAAAATGCTTCTCTCGGGCCGAAAAGCTCAAAAGTGACATTCTGCTGTTTTCGGACCAATTACTGATGCCAACTACATGAAACTGCTCTGGTAGTGTAGAATTCCCCAAATCACACGTTTCTGGCTTGAAAACTTGTTTCTGGCTTGAAAACTTGTTTCTGAGTGCTTCTGTTGGAAAGTAACAGCCTAAATGACAACATGCTCTCAAAATGCTTCTCTCGGGCCGAAAAGCTCAAAAGTGACATTCTGCTGTTTTCGGACCAATTACTGATGCCAACTACATGAAACTGCTCTGGTAGTGTAGAATTCCCCAAATCTCACAAACTGGCTTGAAAACTTGTTTCTGAGTGCTTCTGTTGGAAAGTAACAGCCTAAATGACAACATGCTCTCAAAATGCTTCTCTCGGGCCGAAAAGCTCAAAAGTGACATTCTGCTGTTTTCGGACCAATTACTGATGCCAACTACATGAAACTGCTCTGGTAGTGTAGAATTCCCCAAATCACACAAATCTGGCTTGAAAACTTGTTTCTGGCTTGAAAACTTGTTTCTGAGTGCTTCTGTTGGAAAGTAACAGCCTAAATGACAACATGCTCTCAAAATGCTTCTCTCGGGCCGAAAAGCTCAAAAGTGACATTCTGCTGTTTTCGGACCAATTACTGATGCCAACTACATGAAACTGCTCTGGTAGTGTAGAATTCCCCAAATCACACGTTTCTGGCTTGAAAACTTGTTTCTGGCTTGAAAACTTGTTTCTGAGTGCTTCTGTTGGAAAGTAACAGCCTAAATGACAACATGCTCTCAAAATGCTTCTCTCGGGCCGAAAAGCTCAAAAGTGACATTCTGCTGTTTTCGGACCAATTACTGATGCCAACTACATGAAACTGCTCTGGTAGTGTAGAATTCCCCAAATCACACGTTTCTGGCTTGAAAACTTGTTTCTGGCTTGAAAACTTGTTTCTGAGTGCTTCTGTTGGAAAGTAACAGCCTAAATGACAACATGCTCTCAAAATGCTTCTCTCGGGCCGAAAAGCTCAAAAGTGACATTCTGCTGTTTTCGGACCAATTACTGATGCCAACTACATGAAACTGCTCTGGTAGTGTAGAATTCCCCAAATCACACGTTTCTGGCTTGAAAACTTGTTTCTGGCTTGAAAACTTGTTTCTGAGTGCTTCTGTTGGAAAGTAACAGCCTAAATGACAACATGCTCTCAAAATGCTTCTCTCGGGCCGAAAAGCTCAAAAGTGACATTCTGCTGTTTTCGGACCAATTACTGATGCCAACTACATGAAACTGCTCTGGTAGTGTAGAATTCCCCAAATCACACAAATCTGGCTTGAAAACTTGTTTCTGAGTGCTTCTGTTGGAAAGTAACAGCCTAAATGACAACATGCTCTCAAAATGCTTCTCTCGGGCCGAAAAGCTCAAAAGTGACATTCTGCTGTTTTCGGACCAATTACTGATGCCAACTACATGAAACTGCTCTGGTAGTGTAGAATTCCCCAAATCACAAATCTGGCTTGAAAACTTGTTTCTGGCTTGAAAACTTGTTTCTGAGTGCTTCTGTTGGAAAGTAACAGCCTAAATGACAACATGCTCTCAAAATGCTTCTCTCGGGCCGAAAAGCTCAAAAGTGACATTCTGCTGTTTTCGGACCAATTACTGATGCCAACTACATGAAACTGCTCTGGTAGTGTAGAATTCCCCAAATCACACTCTGGCTTGAAAACTTGTTTCTGGCTTGAAAACTTGTTTCTGAGTGCTTCTGTTGGAAAGTAACAGCCTAAATGACAACATGCTCTCAAAATGCTTCTCTCGGGCCGAAAAGCTCAAAAGTGACATTCTGCTGTTTTCGGACCAATTACTGATGCCAACTACATGAAACTGCTCTGGTAGTGTAGAATTCCCCAAATCACATCTGGCTTGAAAACTTGTTTCTGGCTTGAAAACTTGTTTCTGAGTGCTTCTGTTGGAAAGTAACAGCCTAAATGACAACATGCTCTCAAAATGCTTCTCTCGGGCCGAAAAGCTCAAAAGTGACATTCTGCTGTTTTCGGACCAATTACTGATGCCAACTACATGAAACTGCTCTGGTAGTGTAGAATTCCCCAAATCACACTTGAAAACTTGTTTCTGGCTTGAAAACTTGTTTCTGAGTGCTTCTGTTGGAAAGTAACAGCCTAAATGACAACATGCTCTCAAAATGCTTCTCTCGGGCCGAAAAGCTCAAAAGTGACATTCTGCTGTTTTCGGACCAATTACTGATGCCAACTACATGAAACTGCTCTGGTAGTGTAGAATTCCCCAAATCACACAAATCTGGCTTGAAAACTTGTTTCTGAGTGCTTCTGTTGGAAAGTAACAGCCTAAATGACAACATGCTCTCAAAATGCTTCTCTCGGGCCGAAAAGCTCAAAAGTGACATTCTGCTGTTTTCGGACCAATTACTGATGCCAACTACATGAAACTGCTCTGGTAGTGTAGAATTCCCCAAATCACACGTTTCTGGCTTGAAAACTTGTTTCTGGCTTGAAAACTTGTTTCTGAGTGCTTCTGTTGGAAAGTAACAGCCTAAATGACAACATGCTCTCAAAATGCTTCTCTCGGGCCGAAAAGCTCAAAAGTGACATTCTGCTGTTTTCGGACCAATTACTGATGCCAACTACATGAAACTGCTCTGGTAGTGTAGAATTCCCCAAATCACAAATCTGGCTTGAAAACTTGTTTCTGGCTTGAAAACTTGTTTCTGAGTGCTTCTGTTGGAAAGTAACAGCCTAAATGACAACATGCTCTCAAAATGCTTCTCTCGGGCCGAAAAGCTCAAAAGTGACATTCTGCTGTTTTCGGACCAATTACTGATGCCAACTACATGAAACTGCTCTGGTAGTGTAGAATTCCCCAAATCACACTTCTGGCTTGAAAACTTGTTTCTGGCTTGAAAACTTGTTTCTGAGTGCTTCTGTTGGAAAGTAACAGCCTAAATGACAACATGCTCTCAAAATGCTTCTCTCGGGCCGAAAAGCTCAAAAGTGACATTCTGCTGTTTTCGGACCAATTACTGATGCCAACTACATGAAACTGCTCTGGTAGTGTAGAATTCCCCAAATCACACAAATCTGGCTTGAAAACTTGTTTCTGGCTTGAAAACTTGTTTCTGAGTGCTTCTGTTGGAAAGTAACAGCCTAAATGACAACATGCTCTCAAAATGCTTCTCTCGGGCCGAAAAGCTCAAAAGTGACATTCTGCTGTTTTCGGACCAATTACTGATGCCAACTACATGAAACTGCTCTGGTAGTGTAGAATTCCCCAAATCACACAATCTGGCTTGAAAACTTGTTTCTGAGTGCTTCTGTTGGAAAGTAACAGCCTAAATGACAACATGCTCTCAAAATGCTTCTCTCGGGCCGAAAAGCTCAAAAGTGACATTCTGCTGTTTTCGGACCAATTACTGATGCCAACTACATGAAACTGCTCTGGTAGTGTAGAATTCCCCAAATCACACAAATCTGGCTTGAAAACTTGTTTCTGAGTGCTTCTGTTGGAAAGTAACAGCCTAAATGACAACATGCTCTCAAAATGCTTCTCTCGGGCCGAAAAGCTCAAAAGTGACATTCTGCTGTTTTCGGACCAATTACTGATGCCAACTACATGAAACTGCTCTGGTAGTGTAGAATTCCCCAAATCACACAAATCTGGCTTGAAAACTTGTTTCTGAGTGCTTCTGTTGGAAAGTAACAGCCTAAATGACAACATGCTCTCAAAATGCTTCTCTCGGGCCGAAAAGCTCAAAAGTGACATTCTGCTGTTTTCGGACCAATTACTGATGCCAACTACATGAAACTGCTCTGGTAGTGTAGAATTCCCCAAATCACACAAATCTGGCTTGAAAACTTGTTTCTGAGTGCTTCTGTTGGAAAGTAACAGCCTAAATGACAACATGCTCTCAAAATGCTTCTCTCGGGCCGAAAAGCTCAAAAGTGACATTCTGCTGTTTTCGGACCAATTACTGATGCCAACTACATGAAACTGCTCTGGTAGTGTAGAATTCCCCCACAAATCTGGCTTGAAAACTTGTTTCTGGCTTGAAAACTTGTTTCTGAGTGCTTCTGTTGGAAAGTAACAGCCTAAATGACAACATGCTCTCAAAATGCTTCTCTCGGGCCGAAAAGCTCAAAAGTGACATTCTGCTGTTTTCGGACCAATTACTGATGCCAACTACATGAAACTGCTCTGGTAGTGTAGAATTCCCCAAATCACACTCTGGCTTGAAAACTTGTTTCTGGCTTGAAAACTTGTTTCTGAGTGCTTCTGTTGGAAAGTAACAGCCTAAATGACAACATGCTCTCAAAATGCTTCTCTCGGGCCGAAAAGCTCAAAAGTGACATTCTGCTGTTTTCGGACCAATTACTGATGCCAACTACATGAAACTGCTCTGGTAGTGTAGAATTCCCCAAATCACACAAATCTGGCTTGAAAACTTGTTTCTGGCTTGAAAACTTGTTTCTGAGTGCTTCTGTTGGAAAGTAACAGCCTAAATGACAACATGCTCTCAAAATGCTTCTCTCGGGCCGAAAAGCTCAAAAGTGACATTCTGCTGTTTTCGGACCAATTACTGATGCCAACTACATGAAACTGCTCTGGTAGTGTAGAATTCCCCAAATCACACAATCTGGCTTGAAAACTTGTTTCTGAGTGCTTCTGTTGGAAAGTAACAGCCTAAATGACAACATGCTCTCAAAATGCTTCTCTCGGGCCGAAAAGCTCAAAAGTGACATTCTGCTGTTTTCGGACCAATTACTGATGCCAACTACATGAAACTGCTCTGGTAGTGTAGAATTCCCCAAATCACACTCTGGCTTGAAAACTTGTTTCTGGCTTGAAAACTTGTTTCTGAGTGCTTCTGTTGGAAAGTAACAGCCTAAATGACAACATGCTCTCAAAATGCTTCTCTCGGGCCGAAAAGCTCAAAAGTGACATTCTGCTGTTTTCGGACCAATTACTGATGCCAACTACATGAAACTGCTCTGGTAGTGTAGAATTCCCCAAATCACACAAATCTGGCTTGAAAACTTGTTTCTGAGTGCTTCTGTTGGAAAGTAACAGCCTAAATGACAACATGCTCTCAAAATGCTTCTCTCGGGCCGAAAAGCTCAAAAGTGACATTCTGCTGTTTTCGGACCAATTACTGATGCCAACTACATGAAACTGCTCTGGTAGTGTAGAATTCCCCAAATCACACAAATCTGGCTTGAAAACTTGTTTCTGAGTGCTTCTGTTGGAAAGTAACAGCCTAAATGACAACATGCTCTCAAAATGCTTCTCTCGGGCCGAAAAGCTCAAAAGTGACATTCTGCTGTTTTCGGACCAATTACTGATGCCAACTACATGAAACTGCTCTGGTAGTGTAGAATTCCCCAAATCACACAAATCTGGCTTGAAAACTTGTTTCTGGCTTGAAAACTTGTTTCTGAGTGCTTCTGTTGGAAAGTAACAGCCTAAATGACAACATGCTCTCAAAATGCTTCTCTCGGGCCGAAAAGCTCAAAAGTGACATTCTGCTGTTTTCGGACCAATTACTGATGCCAACTACATGAAACTGCTCTGGTAGTGTAGAATTCCCCAAATCACATCTGGCTTGAAAACTTGTTTCTGGCTTGAAAACTTGTTTCTGAGTGCTTCTGTTGGAAAGTAACACCTAAATGACAACATGCTCTCAAAATGCTTCTCTCGGGCCGAAAAGCTCAAAAGTGACATTCTGCTGTTTTCGGACCAATTACTGATGCCAACTACATGAAACTGCTCTGGTAGTGTAGAATTCCCCAAATCACACAAATCTGCTTGAAAACTTGTTTCTGAGTGCTTCTGTTGGAAAGTAACAGCCTAAATGACAACATGCTCTCAAAATGCTTCTCTCGGGCCGAAAAGCTCAAAAGTGACATTCTGCTGTTTTCGGACCAATTACTGATGCCAACTACATGAAACTGCTCTGGTAGTGTAGAATTCCCCAAATCACACAAATCTGGCTTGAAAACTTGTTTCTGGCTTGAAAACTTGTTTCTGAGTGCTTCTGTTGGAAAGTAACAGCCTAAATGACAACATGCTCTCAAAATGCTTCTCTCGGGCCGAAAAGCTCAAAAGTGACATTCTGCTGTTTTCGGACCAATTACTGATGCCAACTACATGAAACTGCTCTGGTAGTGTAGAATTCCCCAAATCACACTTTTGCTTGAAAACTTGTTTCTGAGTGCTTCTGTTGGAAAGTAACAGCCTAAATGACAACATGCTCTCAAAATGCTTCTCTCGGGCCGAAAAGCTCAAAAGTGACATTCTGCTGTTTTCGGACCAATTACTGATGCCAACTACATGAAACTGCTCTGGTAGTGTAGAATTCCCCAAATCACACAAATCTGGCTTGAAAACTTGTTTCTGGCTTGAAAACTTGTTTCTGAGTGCTTCTGTTGGAAAGTAACAGCCTAAATGACAACATGCTCTCAAAATGCTTCTCTCGGGCCGAAAAGCTCAAAAGTGACATTCTGCTGTTTTCGGACCAATTACTGATGCCAACTACATGAAACTGCTCTGGTAGTGTAGAATTCCCCAAATCACACAAATCTGGCTTGAAAACTTGTTTCTGAGTGCTTCTGTTGGAAAGTAACAGCCTAAATGACAACATGCTCTCAAAATGCTTCTCTCGGGCCGAAAAGCTCAAAAGTGACATTCTGCTGTTTTCGGACCAATTACTGATGCCAACTACATGAAACTGCTCTGGTAGTGTAGAATTCCCCAAATCACACTTTTCTTGGCTTGAAAACTTGTTTCTGAGTGCTTCTGTTGGAAAGTAACAGCCTAAATGACAACATGCTCTCAAAATGCTTCTCTCGGGCCGAAAAGCTCAAAAGTGACATTCTGCTGTTTTCGGACCAATTACTGATGCCAACTACATGAAACTGCTCTGGTAGTGTAGAATTCCCCAAATCACACTTGAAAACTTGGCTTGAAAACTTGTTTCTGAGTGCTTCTGTTGGAAAGTAACAGCCTAAATGACAACATGCTCTCAAAATGCTTCTCTCGGGCCGAAAAGCTCAAAAGTGACATTCTGCTGTTTTCGGACCAATTACTGATGCCAACTACATGAAACTGCTCTGGTAGTGTAGAATTCCCCAAATCACACTTCTGGCTTGAAAACTTGTTTCTGGCTTGAAAACTTGTTTCTGAGTGCTTCTGTTGGAAAGTAACAGCCTAAATGACAACATGCTCTCAAAATGCTTCTCTCGGGCCGAAAAGCTCAAAAGTGACATTCTGCTGTTTTCGGACCAATTACTGATGCCAACTACATGAAACTGCTCTGGTAGTGTAGAATTCCCCAAATCACACAAATCTGGCTTGAAAACTTGTTTCTGAGTGCTTCTGTTGGAAAGTAACAGCCTAAATGACAACATGCTCTCAAAATGCTTCTCTCGGGCCGAAAAGCTCAAAAGTGACATTCTGCTGTTTTCGGACCAATTACTGATGCCAACTACATGAAACTGCTCTGGTAGTGTAGAATTCCCCAAATCACACAAATCTGGCTTGAAAACTTGTTTCTGAGTGCTTCTGTTGGAAAGTAACAGCCTAAATGACAACATGCTCTCAAAATGCTTCTCTCGGGCCGAAAAGCTCAAAAGTGACATTCTGCTGTTTTCGGACCAATTACTGATGCCAACTACATGAAACTGCTCTGGTAGTGTAGAATTCCCCAAATCACACTCTGGCTTGAAAACTTGTTTCTGGCTTGAAAACTTGTTTCTGAGTGCTTCTGTTGGAAAGTAACAGCCTAAATGACAACATGCTCTCAAAATGCTTCTCTCGGGCCGAAAAGCTCAAAAGTGACATTCTGCTGTTTTCGGACCAATTACTGATGCCAACTACATGAAACTGCTCTGGTAGTGTAGAATTCCCCAAATCACAAAATCTGGCTTGAAAACTTGTTTCTGAGTGCTTCTGTTGGAAAGTAACAGCCTAAATGACAACATGCTCTCAAAATGCTTCTCTCGGGCCGAAAAGCTCAAAAGTGACATTCTGCTGTTTTCGGACCAATTACTGATGCCAACTACATGAAACTGCTCTGGTAGTGTAGAATTCCCCAAATCACACATCTGGCTTGAAAACTTGTTTCTGGCTTGAAAACTTGTTTCTGAGTGCTTCTGTTGGAAAGTAACAGCCTAAATGACAACATGCTCTCAAAATGCTTCTCTCGGGCCGAAAAGCTCAAAAGTGACATTCTGCTGTTTTCGGACCAATTACTGATGCCAACTACATGAAACTGCTCTGGTAGTGTAGAATTCCCCAAATCACAAATCTGGCTTGAAAACTTGTTTCTGGCTTGAAAACTTGTTTCTGAGTGCTTCTGTTGGAAAGTAACAGCCTAAATGACAACATGCTCTCAAAATGCTTCTCTCGGGCCGAAAAGCTCAAAAGTGACATTCTGCTGTTTTCGGACCAATTACTGATGCCAACTACATGAAACTGCTCTGGTAGTGTAGAATTCCCCAAATCACACTTCTGGCTTGAAAACTTGTTTCTGGCTTGAAAACTTGTTTCTGAGTGCTTCTGTTGGAAAGTAACAGCCTAAATGACAACATGCTCTCAAAATGCTTCTCTCGGGCCGAAAAGCTCAAAAGTGACATTCTGCTGTTTTCGGACCAATTACTGATGCCAACTACATGAAACTGCTCTGGTAGTGTAGAATTCCCCAAATCACACTTTTCTGGCTTGAAAACTTGTTTCTGAGTGCTTCTGTTGGAAAGTAACAGCCTAAATGACAACATGCTCTCAAAATGCTTCTCTCGGGCCGAAAAGCTCAAAAGTGACATTCTGCTGTTTTCGGACCAATTACTGATGCCAACTACATGAAACTGCTCTGGTAGTGTAGAATTCCCCAAATCACACTCTGGCTTGAAAACTTGTTTCTGGCTTGAAAACTTGTTTCTGAGTGCTTCTGTTGGAAAGTAACAGCCTAAATGACAACATGCTCTCAAAATGCTTCTCTCGGGCCGAAAAGCTCAAAAGTGACATTCTGCTGTTTTCGGACCAATTACTGATGCCAACTACATGAAACTGCTCTGGTAGTGTAGAATTCCCCAAATCACACAAATCTGGCTTGAAAACTTGTTTCTGGCTTGAAAACTTGTTTCTGAGTGCTTCTGTTGGAAAGTAACAGCCTAAATGACAACATGCTCTCAAAATGCTTCTCTCGGGCCGAAAAGCTCAAAAGTGACATTCTGCTGTTTTCGGACCAATTACTGATGCCAACTACATGAAACTGCTCTGGTAGTGTAGAATTCCCCAAATCACACAAATCTGGCTTGAAAACTTGTTTCTGAGTGCTTCTGTTGGAAAGTAACAGCCTAAATGACAACATGCTCTCAAAATGCTTCTCTCGGGCCGAAAAGCTCAAAAGTGACATTCTGCTGTTTTCGGACCAATTACTGATGCCAACTACATGAAACTGCTCTGGTAGTGTAGAATTCCCCAAATCACACTCTGGCTTGAAAACTTGTTTCTGGCTTGAAAACTTGTTTCTGAGTGCTTCTGTTGGAAAGTAACAGCCTAAATGACAACATGCTCTCAAAATGCTTCTCTCGGGCCGAAAAGCTCAAAAGTGACATTCTGCTGTTTTCGGACCAATTACTGATGCCAACTACATGAAACTGCTCTGGTAGTGTAGAATTCCCCAAATCACACAAATCTGGCTTGAAAACTTGTTTCTGAGTGCTTCTGTTGGAAAGTAACAGCCTAAATGACAACATGCTCTCAAAATGCTTCTCTCGGGCCGAAAAGCTCAAAAGTGACATTCTGCTGTTTTCGGACCAATTACTGATGCCAACTACATGAAACTGCTCTGGTAGTGTAGAATTCCCCAAATCACACTCTGGCTTGAAAACTTGTTTCTGGCTTGAAAACTTGTTTCTGAGTGCTTCTGTTGGAAAGTAACAGCCTAAATGACAACATGCTCTCAAAATGCTTCTCTCGGGCCGAAAAGCTCAAAAGTGACATTCTGCTGTTTTCGGACCAATTACTGATGCCAACTACATGAAACTGCTCTGGTAGTGTAGAATTCCCCAAATCACACGTTTCTGGCTTGAAAACTTGTTTCTGGCTTGAAAACTTGTTTCTGAGTGCTTCTGTTGGAAAGTAACAGCCTAAATGACAACATGCTCTCAAAATGCTTCTCTCGGGCCGAAAAGCTCAAAAGTGACATTCTGCTGTTTTCGGACCAATTACTGATGCCAACTACATGAAACTGCTCTGGTAGTGTAGAATTCCCCAAATCACACTTTTCTGGCTTGAAAACTTGTTTCTGAGTGCTTCTGTTGGAAAGTAACAGCCTAAATGACAACATGCTCTCAAAATGCTTCTCTCGGGCCGAAAAGCTCAAAAGTGACATTCTGCTGTTTTCGGACCAATTACTGATGCCAACTACATGAAACTGCTCTGGTAGTGTAGAATTCCCCAAATCACACGTTTCTGGCTTGAAAACTTGTTTCTGGCTTGAAAACTTGTTTCTGAGTGCTTCTGTTGGAAAGTAACAGCCTAAATGACAACATGCTCTCAAAATGCTTCTCTCGGGCCGAAAAGCTCAAAAGTGACATTCTGCTGTTTTCGGACCAATTACTGATGCCAACTACATGAAACTGCTCTGGTAGTGTAGAATTCCCCAAATCACACTTCTGGCTTGAAAACTTGTTTCTGGCTTGAAAACTTGTTTCTGAGTGTGTTGGAAAGTAACAGCCTAAATGACAACATGCTCTCAAAATGCTTCTCTCGGGCCGAAAAGCTCAAAAGTGACATTCTGCTGTTTTCGGACCAATTACTGATGCCAACTACATGAAACTGCTCTGGTAGTGTAGAATTCCCCAAATCACACTTCTGGCTTGAAAACTTGTTTCTGGCTTGAAAACTTGTTTCTGAGTGCTTCTGTTGGAAAGTAACAGCCTAAATGACAACATGCTCTCAAAATGCTTCTCTCGGGCCGAAAAGCTCAAAAGTGACATTCTGCTGTTTTCGGACCAATTACTGATGCCAACTACATGAAACTGCTCTGGTAGTGTAGAATTCCCCAAATCACACTTCTGGCTTGAAAACTTGTTTCTGGCTTGAAAACTTGTTTCTGAGTGCTTCTGTTGGAAAGTAACAGCCTAAATGACAACATGCTCTCAAAATGCTTCTCTCGGGCCGAAAAGCTCAAAAGTGACATTCTGCTGTTTTCGGACCAATTACTGATGCCAACTACATGAAACTGCTCTGGTAGTGTAGAATTCCCCAAATCACACGTTTCTGGCTTGAAAACTTGTTTCTGGCTTGAAAACTTGTTTCTGAGTGCTTCTGTTGGAAAGTAACAGCCTAAATGACAACATGCTCTCAAAATGCTTCTCTCGGGCCGAAAAGCTCAAAAGTGACATTCTGCTGTTTTCGGACCAATTACTGATGCCAACTACATGAAACTGCTCTGGTAGTGTAGAATTCCCCAAATCACACATCTGGCTTGAAAACTTGTTTCTGGCTTGAAAACTTGTTTCTGAGTGCTTCTGTTGGAAAGTAACAGCCTAAATGACAACATGCTCTCAAAATGCTTCTCTCGGGCCGAAAAGCTCAAAAGTGACATTCTGCTGTTTTCGGACCAATTACTGATGCCAACTACATGAAACTGCTCTGGTAGTGTAGAATTCCCCAAATCACATCTGGCTTGAAAACTTGTTTCTGGCTTGAAAACTTGTTTCTGAGTGCTTCTGTTGGAAAGTAACAGCCTAAATGACAACATGCTCTCAAAATGCTTCTCTCGGGCCGAAAAGCTCAAAAGTGACATTCTGCTGTTTTCGGACCAATTACTGATGCCAACTACATGAAACTGCTCTGGTAGTGTAGAATTCCCCAAATCACACGTTTCTGGCTTGAAAACTTGTTTCTGGCTTGAAAACTTGTTTCTGAGTGCTTCTGTTGGAAAGTAACAGCCTAAATGACAACATGCTCTCAAAATGCTTCTCTCGGGCCGAAAAGCTCAAAAGTGACATTCTGCTGTTTTCGGACCAATTACTGATGCCAACTACATGAAACTGCTCTGGTAGTGTAGAATTCCCCAAATCACACGTTTCTGGCTTGAAAACTTGTTTCTGGCTTGAAAACTTGTTTCTGAGTGCTTCTGTTGGAAAGTAACAGCCTAAATGACAACATGCTCTCAAAATGCTTCTCTCGGGCCGAAAAGCTCAAAAGTGACATTCTGCTGTTTTCGGACCAATTACTGATGCCAACTACATGAAACTGCTCTGGTAGTGTAGAATTCCCCAAATCACACAAATCTGGCTTGAAAACTTGTTTCTGAGTGCTTCTGTTGGAAAGTAACAGCCTAAATGACAACATGCTCTCAAAATGCTTCTCTCGGGCCGAAAAGCTCAAAAGTGACATTCTGCTGTTTTCGGACCAATTACTGATGCCAACTACATGAAACTGCTCTGTAGTGTAGAATTCCCCAAATCACATCTGGCTTGAAAACTTGTTTCTGGCTTGAAAACTTGTTTCTGAGTGCTTCTGTTGGAAAGTAACAGCCTAAATGACAACATGCTCTCAAAATGCTTCTCTCGGGCCGAAAAGCTCAAAAGTGACATTCTGCTGTTTTCGGACCAATTACTGATGCCAACTACATGAAACTGCTCTGGTAGTGTAGAATTCCCCAAATCACACATCTGGCTTGAAAACTTGTTTCTGGCTTGAAAACTTGTTTCTGAGTGCTTCTGTTGGAAAGTAACAGCCTAAATGACAACATGCTCTCAAAATGCTTCTCTCGGGCCGAAAAGCTCAAAAGTGACATTCTGCTGTTTTCGGACCAATTACTGATGCCAACTACATGAAACTGCTCTGGTAGTGTAGAATTCCCCAAATCACATCTGGCTTGAAAACTTGTTTCTGGCTTGAAAACTTGTTTCTGAGTGCTTCTGTTGGAAAGTAACAGCCTAAATGACAACATGCTCTCAAAATGCTTCTCTCGGGCCGAAAAGCTCAAAAGTGACATTCTGCTGTTTTCGGACCAATTACTGATGCCAACTACATGAAACTGCTCTGGTAGTGTAGAATTCCCCAAATCACACGTTTCTGGCTTGAAAACTTGTTTCTGGCTTGAAAACTTGTTTCTGAGTGCTTCTGTTGGAAAGTAACAGCCTAAATGACAACATGCTCTCAAAATGCTTCTCTCGGGCCGAAAAGCTCAAAAGTGACATTCTGCTGTTTTCGGACCAATTACTGATGCCAACTACATGAAACTGCTCTGGTAGTGTAGAATTCCCCAAATCACACAAATCTGGCTTGAAAACTTGTTTCTGAGTGCTTCTGTTGGAAAGTAACAGCCTAAATGACAACATGCTCTCAAAATGCTTCTCTCGGGCCGAAAAGCTCAAAAGTGACATTCTGCTGTTTTCGGACCAATTACTGATGCCAACTACATGAAACTGCTCTGGTAGTGTAGAATTCCCCAAATCACACTGGCTTGAAAACTTGTTTCTGGCTTGAAAACTTGTTTCTGAGTGCTTCTGTTGGAAAGTAACAGCCTAAATGACAACATGCTCTCAAAATGCTTCTCTCGGGCCGAAAAGCTCAAAAGTGACATTCTGCTGTTTTCGGACCAATTACTGATGCCAACTACATGAAACTGCTCTGGTAGTGTAGAATTCCCCAAATCACACAAATCTGGCTTGAAAACTTGTTTCTGGCTTGAAAACTTGTTTCTGAGTGCTTCTGTTGGAAAGTAACAGCCTAAATGACAACATGCTCTCAAAATGCTTCTCTGGCCGAAAAGCTCAAAAGTGACATTCTGCTGTTTTCGGACCAATTACTGATGCCAACTACATGAAACTGCTCTGGTAGTGTAGAATTCCCCAAATCACACAAATCTGGCTTGAAAACTTGTTTCTGGCTTGAAAACTTGTTTCTGAGTGCTTCTGTTGGAAAGTAACAGCCTAAATGACAACATGCTCTCAAAATGCTTCTCTCGGGCCGAAAAGCTCAAAAGTGACATTCTGCTGTTTTCGGACCAATTACTGATGCCAACTACATGAAACTGCTCTGGTAGTGTAGAATTCCCCAAATCACACAAATCTGGCTTGAAAACTTGTTTCTGAGTGCTTCTGTTGGAAAGTAACAGCCTAAATGACAACATGCTCTCAAAATGCTTCTCTCGGGCCGAAAAGCTCAAAAGTGACATTCTGCTGTTTTCGGACCAATTACTGATGCCAACTACATGAAACTGCTCTGGTAGTGTAGAATTCCCCAAATCACACAAATCTGGCTTGAAAACTTGTTTCTGAGTGCTTCTGTTGGAAAGTAACAGCCTAAATGACAACATGCTCTCAAAATGCTTCTCTCGGGCCGAAAAGCTCAAAAGTGACATTCTGCTGTTTTCGGACCAATTACTGATGCCAACTACATGAAACTGCTCTGGTAGTGTAGAATTCCCCAAATCACACAAATCTGGCTTGAAAACTTGTTTCTGAGTGCTTCTGTTGGAAAGTAACAGCCTAAATGACAACATGCTCTCAAAATGCTTCTCTCGGGCCGAAAAGCTCAAAAGTGACATTCTGCTGTTTTCGGACCAATTACTGATGCCAACTACATGAAACTGCTCTGGTAGTGTAGAATTCCCCAAATCACACAATCTGGCTTGAAAACTTGTTTCTGAGTGCTTCTGTTGGAAAGTAACAGCCTAAATGACAACATGCTCTCAAAATGCTTCTCTCGGGCCGAAAAGCTCAAAAGTGACATTCTGCTGTTTTCGGACCAATTACTGATGCCAACTACATGAAACTGCTCTGGTAGTGTAGAATTCCCCAAATCACACTTGTTTCTGGCTTGAAAACTTGTTTCTGAGTGCTTCTGTTGGAAAGTAACAGCCTAAATGACAACATGCTCTCAAAATGCTTCTCTCGGGCCGAAAAGCTCAAAAGTGACATTCTGCTGTTTTCGGACCAATTACTGATGCCAACTACATGAAACTGCTCTGGTAGTGTAGAATTCCCCAAATCACACAAATCTGGCTTGAAAACTTGTTTCTGGCTTGAAAACTTGTTTCTGAGTGCTTCTGTTGGAAAGTAACAGCCTAAATGACAACATGCTCTCAAAATGCTTCTCTCGGGCCGAAAAGCTCAAAAGTGACATTCTGCTGTTTTCGGACCAATTACTGATGCCAACTACATGAAACTGCTCTGGTAGTGTAGAATTCCCCAAATCACAAATCTGGCTTGAAAACTTGTTTCTGGCTTGAAAACTTGTTTCTGAGTGCTTCTGTTGGAAAGTAACAGCCTAAATGACAACATGCTCTCAAAATGCTTCTCTCGGGCCGAAAAGCTCAAAAGTGACATTCTGCTGTTTTCGGACCAATTACTGATGCCAACTACATGAAACTGCTCTGGTAGTGTAGAATTCCCCAAATCACAAATCTGGCTTGAAAACTTGTTTCTGGCTTGAAAACTTGTTTCTGAGTGCTTCTGTTGGAAAGTAACAGCCTAAATGACAACATGCTCTCAAAATGCTTCTCTCGGGCCGAAAAGCTCAAAAGTGACATTCTGCTGTTTTCGGACCAATTACTGATGCCAACTACATGAAACTGCTCTGGTAGTGTAGAATTCCCCAAATCACACGTTTCTGGCTTGAAAACTTGTTTCTGGCTTGAAAACTTGTTTCTGAGTGCTTCTGTTGGAAAGTAACAGCCTAAATGACAACATGCTCTCAAAATGCTTCTCTCGGGCCGAAAAGCTCAAAAGTGACATTCTGCTGTTTTCGGACCAATTACTGATGCCAACTACATGAAACTGCTCTGGTAGTGTAGAATTCCCCAAATCACACAAATCTGGCTTGAAAATCTGGCTTGAAAACTTGTTTCTGAGTGCTTCTGTTGGAAAGTAACAGCCTAAATGACAACATGCTCTCAAAATGCTTCTCTCGGGCCGAAAAGCTCAAAAGTGACATTCTGCTGTTTTCGGACCAATTACTGATGCCAACTACATGAAACTGCTCTGGTAGTGTAGAATTCCCCAAATCACACAAATCTGGCTTGAAAACTTGTTTCTGAGTGCTTCTGTTGGAAAGTAACAGCCTAAATGACAACATGCTCTCAAAATGCTTCTCTCGGGCCGAAAAGCTCAAAAGTGACATTCTGCTGTTTTCGGACCAATTACTGATGCCAACTACATGAAACTGCTCTGGTAGTGTAGAATTCCCCAAATCACACTTCTGGCTTGAAAACTTGTTTCTGGCTTGAAAACTTGTTTCTGAGTGCTTCTGTTGGAAAGTAACAGCCTAAATGACAACATGCTCTCAAAATGCTTCTCTCGGGCCGAAAAGCTCAAAAGTGACATTCTGCTGTTTTCGGACCAATTACTGATGCCAACTACATGAAACTGCTCTGGTAGTGTAGAATTCCCAAATCACACTCTGGCTTGAAAACTTGTTTCTGGCTTGAAAACTTGTTTCTGAGTGCTTCTGTTGGAAAGTAACAGCCTAAATGACAACATGCTCTCAAAATGCTTCTCTCGGGCCGAAAAGCTCAAAAGTGACATTCTGCTGTTTTCGGACCAATTACTGATGCCAACTACATGAAACTGCTCTGGTAGTGTAGAATTCCCCAAATCACACTTCTGGCTTGAAAACTTGTTTCTGGCTTGAAAACTTGTTTCTGAGTGCTTCTGTTGGAAAGTAACAGCCTAAATGACAACATGCTCTCAAAATGCTTCTCTCGGGCCGAAAAGCTCAAAAGTGACATTCTGCTGTTTTCGGACCAATTACTGATGCCAACTACATGAAACTGCTCTGGTAGTGTAGAATTCCCCAATCACACTCTGGCTTGAAAACTTGTTTCTGGCTTGAAAACTTGTTTCTGAGTGCTTCTGTTGGAAAGTAACAGCCTAAATGACAACATGCTCTCAAAATGCTTCTCTCGGGCCGAAAAGCTCAAAAGTGACATTCTGCTGTTTTCGGACCAATTACTGATGCCAACTACATGAAACTGCTCTGGTAGTGTAGAATTCCCCAAATCACACGTTTCTGGCTTGAAAACTTGTTTCTGGCTTGAAAACTTGTTTCTGAGTGCTTCTGTTGGAAAGTAACAGCCTAAATGAACATGCTCTCAAAATGCTTCTCTCGGGCCGAAAAGCTCAAAAGTGACATTCTGCTGTTTTCGGACCAATTACTGATGCCAACTACATGAAACTGCTCTGGTAGTGTAGAATTCCCCAAATCACACTCTGGCTTGAAAACTTGTTTCTGGCTTGAAAACTTGTTTCTGAGTGCTTCTGTTGGAAAGTAACAGCCTAAATGACAACATGCTCTCAAAATGCTTCTCTCGGGCCGAAAAGCTCAAAAGTGACATTCTGCTGTTTTCGGACCAATTACTGATGCCAACTACATGAAACTGCTCTGGTAGTGTAGAATTCCCCAAATCAACATCTGGCTTGAAAACTTGTTTCTGGCTTGAAAACTTGTTTCTGAGTGCTTCTGTTGGAAAGTAACAGCCTAAATGACAACATGCTCTCAAAATGCTTCTCTCGGGCCGAAAAGCTCAAAAGTGACATTCTGCTGTTTTCGGACCAATTACTGATGCCAACTACATGAAACTGCTCTGGTAGTGTAGAATTCCCCAAATCACACATCTGGCTTGAAAACTTGTTTCTGGCTTGAAAACTTGTTTCTGAGTGCTTCTGTTGGAAAGTAACAGCCTAAATGACAACATGCTCTCAAAATGCTTCTCTCGGGCCGAAAAGCTCAAAAGTGACATTCTGCTGTTTTCGGACCAATTACTGATGCCAACTACATGAAACTGCTCTGGTAGTGTAGAATTCCCCAAATCACACTTCTGGCTTGAAAACTTGTTTCTGGCTTGAAAACTTGTTTCTGAGTGCTTCTGTTGGAAAGTAACAGCCTAAATGACAACATGCTCTCAAAATGCTTCTCTCGGGCCGAAAAGCTCAAAAGTGACATTCTGCTGTTTTCGGACCAATTACTGATGCCAACTACATGAAACTGCTCTGGTAGTGTAGAATTCCCCAAATCACATCTGGCTTGAAAACTTGTTTCTGGCTTGAAAACTTGTTTCTGAGTGCTTCTGTTGGAAAGTAACAGCCTAAATGACAACATGCTCTCAAAATGCTTCTCGGGCCGAAAAGCTCAAAAGTGACATTCTGCTGTTTTCGGACCAATTACTGATGCCAACTACATGAAACTGCTCTGGTAGTGTAGAATTCCCCAAATCACACTCTGGCTTGAAAACTTGTTTCTGGCTTGAAAACTTGTTTCTGAGTGCTTCTGTTGGAAAGTAACAGCCTAAATGACAACATGCTCTCAAAATGCTTCTCTCGGGCCGAAAAGCTCAAAAGTGACATTCTGCTGTTTTCGGACCAATTACTGATGCCAACTACATGAAACTGCTCTGGTAGTGTAGAATTCCCCAAATCACACATCTGGCTTGAAAACTTGTTTCTGAGTGCTTCTGTTGGAAAGTAACAGCCTAAATGACAACATGCTCTCAAAATGCTTCTCTCGGGCCGAAAAGCTCAAAAGTGACATTCTGCTGTTTTCGGACCAATTACTGATGCCAACTACATGAAACTGCTCTGGTAGTGTAGAATTCCCCAAATCACAAATCTGGCTTGAAAACTTGTTTCTGGCTTGAAAACTTGTTTCTGAGTGCTTCTGTTGGAAAGTAACAGCCTAAATGACAACATGCTCTCAAAATGCTTCTCTCGGGCCGAAAAGCTCAAAAGTGACATTCTGCTGTTTTCGGACCAATTACTGATGCCAACTACATGAAACTGCTCTGGTAGTGTAGAATTCCCCAAATCACACGTTTCTGGCTTGAAAACTTGTTTCTGGCTTGAAAACTTGTTTCTGAGTGCTTCTGTTGGAAAGTAACAGCCTAAATGACAACATGCTCTCAAAATGCTTCTCTCGGGCCGAAAAGCTCAAAAGTGACATTCTGCTGTTTTCGGACCAATTACTGATGCCAACTACATGAAACTGCTCTGGTAGTGTAGAATTCCCCAAATCACACTCTGGCTTGAAAACTTGTTTCTGGCTTGAAAACTTGTTTCTGAGTGCTTCTGTTGGAAAGTAACAGCCTAAATGACAACATGCTCTCAAAATGCTTCTCTCGGGCCGAAAAGCTCAAAAGTGACATTCTGCTGTTTTCGGACCAATTACTGATGCCAACTACATGAAACTGCTCTGGTAGTGTAGAATTCCCCAAATCACACTCTGGCTTGAAAACTTGTTTCTGGCTTGAAAACTTGTTTCTGAGTGCTTCTGTTGGAAAGTAACAGCCTAAATGACAACATGCTCTCAAAATGCTTCTCTCGGGCCGAAAAGCTCAAAAGTGACATTCTGCTGTTTTCGGACCAATTACTGATGCCAACTACATGAAACTGCTCTGGTAGTGTAGAATTCCCCAAATCACACAAATCTGGCTTGAAAACTTGTTTCTGAGTGCTTCTGTTGGAAAGTAACAGCCTAAATGACAACATGCTCTCAAAATGCTTCTCTCGGGCCGAAAAGCTCAAAAGTGACATTCTGCTGTTTTCGGACCAATTACTGATGCCAACTACATGAAACTGCTCTGGTAGTGTAGAATTCCCCAAATCACACAAATCTGGCTTGAAAACTTGTTTCTGAGTGCTTCTGTTGGAAAGTAACAGCCTAAATGACAACATGCTCTCAAAATGCTTCTCTCGGGCCGAAAAGCTCAAAAGTGACATTCTGCTGTTTTCGGACCAATTACTGATGCCAACTACATGAAACTGCTCTGGTAGTGTAGAATTCCCCAAATCACACAAATCTGGCTTGAAAACTTGTTTCTGAGTGCTTCTGTTGGAAAGTAACAGCCTAAATGACAACATGCTCTCAAAATGCTTCTCTCGGGCCGAAAAGCTCAAAAGTGACATTCTGCTGTTTTCGGACCAATTACTGATGCCAACTACATGAAACTGCTCTGGTAGTGTAGAATTCCCCAAATCACAAATCTGGCTTGAAAACTTGTTTCTGAGTGCTTCTGTTGGAAAGTAACAGCCTAAATGACAACATGCTCTCAAAATGCTTCTCTCGGGCCGAAAAGCTGAAAAGTGACATTCTGCTGTTTTCGGACCAGTTACTGATGTCAACTACATGAAACTGCTCTGGTAGTGTAGAATTCCCCAAATCACACATATATGGCTTGAAAACTTGTTTCTGGCTTGAAAACTTGTTTCTGAGTGCTTCTGTTGGAAAGTAACAGCCTAAATGACAACATGCTCTCAAAATGCTTCTCTCGGGCTGAAAAGCTCAAAAGTGACATTCTGCTGTTTTCAGACCAATTCCTGATGTCAACTACATGAAGTTGCTCTGGTAGTGTAGAATTCCCCAAATCACACATATCTGGCTCGAAAACTTGTTTCTGAGTGCTTCTGTTGGAAAGTAACAGCCTAAATGACAACATGCTCTCAAAATGCTTCTCTCGGGCCGAAAAGCTCAAAAGTGACATTCTGCTGTTTTCGGACCAATTACTGATGCCAACTACATGAAACTGCTCTGGTAGTGTAGAATTCCCCAAATCACACAAATCTGGCTTGAAAACTTGTTTCTGGCTGCTTCTGTTGGAAAGTAACAGCCTAAATGACAACATGCTCTCAAAATGCTTCTCTCGGGCTGAAAAGCTCAAAAGTGACATTCTGCTGTTTTCAGACCAACTACTGATGAAGTAACAGCCTAAATGACAACATGCTCTCAAAATGCTTCTCTCGGGCTGAAAAGCTCAAAAGTGACATTCTGCTGTTTTCGGACCAATTCCTGATGTCAACTACATGAAACTGCTCTGGTAGTGTAGAATTCCCCAAATCACACAAATCTGGCTTGAAAACTTGTTTCTGGCTTGAAAACTTGTTTCTGAGTGCTTCTGTTGGAAAGTAACAGCCTAAATGACAACATGCTCTCAAAATGCTTCTCTCGGGCTGAAAAGCTCAAAAGTGACATTCTGCTGTTTTCGGACCAACTACTGATGTCAACTACATGAAACTGCTCTGGTAGTGTAGAATTCCCCAGATCACACAAATCTGGCTTGAAAACTTGTTTCTGAGTGCTTCTGTTGGAAAGTAACAGCCTACATTACAACATGCTCTCAAAATGCTTCTCTCGGCCTGAAAAGCTCAAAAGTGACATTCTTCTGTTTTCAGACCAACTACTGATGCTAACTATGTGAAACTGCCCTGGTAGTGTAGAATTCCCCAAATCACATATTTCTGGCTTGAAAACTTGTTTCTAATTGCTCCTGTTGGAAAGTAACAGCCCTAAATTACAACATGTTGAAAACTGAAAATGTGACATTATGCTGTTTTCGGACCAATTCCTGAGGGAAACTATAGGAAACTAGCTTGCTACTAGAGAATTCTCCAAACCACATGTTTCGGGCTTGGAAACTCGTTTCTAAGTGCTTCTGCTCAAAAGTAACAGCGTATCGTACAACATGCTCTCAAAACGCTTTTCTTGCGCTGAAAATGCAAAATGTGACATTATGCTTTTTTCTGACCACTTTATTTTATAACAGGACCAGACGCTAAGAACTACATTTTGCTGTTGTGCCAGTGTTTTCTGGGCTTAACCAGGAAAAATCACCTCATTTGCCTCATTAGCTTCACATTTGGCTACATGTGTAATGACAGTAAAGACTCTTTACTTTCTTTTACTTTTACTTTTTTCTAAAAAAAATCTTTTTTTTTTTTTTTTTGATGTGTCCAGGCCTGCAGAAGTATGTCAACATTCATGCCAAGAACAAAAACTGTAAACAATGAACAATATGGATTCACAGTTATTGTCAACCTTAGGATGAAGATCGTCACAATCAAATAGCAAAAACTAAAAAAGAGAGCAGTCTTTTTCTACCCATACATCTACCATGCTGTCACATGTCTGGAAGTGAGTGAAAGCATCCAGCAGTTCCTCTGACTCTCAAATTACATTTTTAATGAGCAGGTAGTCAGGTAGTCTTTCATCCACTCATTCACAATCACCCCATGTCTCTGTGGATTTGACACCTCTGTGCCATGCTTGTTGAGGATGTTGAATTCATGTACATCATTTTGTGTTGTCATCACCAATGTCACTGTAATATTGAGTTAAGAAGGTGAACGATAAACACTTATTATAGCAAGAGAAGAGTGTAAACATTTGAAGAAGTAATTTTATTTGCGTCATTAAAATTATATTTGAAATGCATGGCCTTGATTGGTTTTAAACAAATAAGTACTTGCCATCTGTAAATGCCATCTGTACAGATTCCAAATAAAGATTTACATGAAAGAAGAATATATGTATGTACACACACATATATATATATATATATATATATATATATATATATATATATGTGTGTGTGTGTGTGTGTACATACATGAGGAGAGAGAAAAAAAAAAATATATATATATATATATATATTTTTTTTTTTTTTTTTTTCTCTCTTACACATATACATTCTCCTTACACATACATATATTTTCTCTCGTACACACATACATTCTCCTCTCACATACATATATTTTCACTCTTCTTTCATATACATATATTTTCACTCTCATGTATATACACTTTACTTTTCAACACATACACATAGGCTGCGTTCGGGAAGTCTTTTTTGCTTTGGAAGGTTCCTAGATGAGTGAAATGAGAAATTTAATTATGTAATTATTTGAAGGATAGTCCCTTAAGATGAATCATCTTGTTTTCGAGGGAGTCCTTATCCTCCCAAAATGACCCGGAAGTATTTTAGTGGCCACCATGATAAGAGCTGTTCGAATTCTCTAAACACTAAGGAAAGGAGGTTAAATGCTTCCTTTCAGATCTCCGTTAGCATAGGATACATTGGACCTTCCTAAGCGATAGGAAAGGAGATAATTCCATCCCACAAGTCATTGCAGCAGCAATATTTACGCACCATTCACAAACTCAAATGATTAGGAAAGAAAAAGATCAATATGACTGAGACAGGAGGGAGATCACCATCTAAGTTACCGCTTTATGAAGCATTATACATCTCCATCCACAGCTTTGTTTAACTTGTTTTATAACAGGATAAACAAATATACAAAATATACAATGCATCATTTAAAAAAAAAAAAAAAAAAACGGAAATCCACGTGCTTTTCCCATTTCGTCTTCAAATGGCTAATTGATATAGAAATTAAACCAAAACCAGAAACCTACTTGTTTTTCGGCTTTATTGTTATATCTATATTATCTGCCCCTACTGCATCTCAAAACATTGGCATCGGCTATGCTTATGGCCTAGATAGATAGATAGAGCAGGTCTAGATAATGCTCTTGAATCTATCTATCTATGTGTAAAGTGCCCTGAGATGACTTTTGTTGTGATTTGGCACTATATAGATAAAAGTGAATCGAAAAAAATAGATCGATAATCAGTGAAGTAACATTGCTGTGCCTCGTGCGTAAATGCGCATATACTTGGCGTATCTGGAGATTTAAATAATCAATGAAGTTACTGCTTCCCATTTTTTATTCCCCTGTACAGTGTTTCCCTGCAGTACTACAGTGGAAGGATCATAACAAAAAATACAAAAGACTGTACCGTTAAAAGATATCTGCTTGAGGTTAATAAATACCTGCAGCGAGCACCCCACCCCACCTCCCACCCCAGCAGAAACAATAAGCGCGTTTCCCCATAAAGAGAGACGCTGTGCGCATTTACGCACGAAGCACAGCAGCGTCCCTTTTATTATTAATATTATTATTTATTATTATTTATCTGTCTATCTATGCAGTAGGGGCACATAATATTGATTTTACAATAAAGGCCAAACACAAGTTAATTACTGGTTGTGGTCTAATTTCTACTCCAATTGCCCAAGAAGAAAATGGAAAAAGCACAAGGATTTCCATTATATTATTAAACATCTGTATCTGTATTTTACAGTGTAGAGGTCTTAAGACAGATGAGCTTGCCGGAAGTCCAAGTAAATATGGACCTTTCAAAATAAAAGCCAAGAGATACAATAGAGTACATACCAGGGTAACATCTGAAGAAAAATACATTAATATAAATTAATCAATCAGACAAATACAGTTCGCAATATAGTTTAACCAACAATTACCAGCAAATACTGTGTGTGCAGAGTTGTTACTGTTAACTGGATTAATGCGCTGTTGCCTGAGCGAAACAGAGTGGAAGTAGGTTAAGCTGACTCTCCACCAGTAGATTGCAGTATGAGTGCTTAAATGTATGCCTGGTTTGTCTCTTTGTGAACTGCTGGCTTATTTTCCAGGTTATTGATGCAGATGTATTTAATACTATTCATTTAATTTGATATTTGATGTTTATGGTTCATTTACATCCTAGTTATAGATAGCATGTATTTACTTTTCATTTCAGATCCACACGTAGGCCTACCTGTATGCAAGAATGAGCATGTGTTGATAGTGTGGCAGAAATTAAAATGAAAAATAAACGACACATTTGGGCTGTTCTTATCAGACACGATTCAGTGGATCAGGCTTCAATTACCAGCCAGTCACAGCACCACCTGTACACTATAGCTTCATCATTTACTCTTAGCTCAGAGTCAAACCTGCATGTCACTCTGTTCCAACTCTGCTGTTAAGGGCTTACATCAAAAATTTCTTGATGTAGGCTGTTTGGTCTAAAGGATGATTTACAGGAGTGCAGAAATAGGACACAACGACATAAGCTGGCAGCTCCACTCAGTCCGCTGTCATCTTTGCCTTTGGGGCATGCACGTTTGGAGGAATCGTGGTTCAATTACTTTCCCCTGTGACCTGCCTGTGACCTCAGTGATGTTGTTTCAACTGTTTTCTACTCGCACCCACACACTTGAATTGGAGTTCACAGTGAGGACTTTGTAGTTGTAGAAATTAGAGTTCAATTCATAACACTTTGCACTTACAGCTTTTAGATTTATACTCAAATAAAAACAATCCTAACCCAAACAATTTCACAGACTCACGTATATGAAAGCAGAATTTTGTGTACAACAATTTTATTGACATACAAATGTTTAACATTACGAATACGAATGGTAAAAATTATGCACACATCTTTTTGTTGTCTTACACCATACCTGTTACCCTATTTTGTGTGTAAGTGTGCATAACGAAGAGACAAAAGTCAATTTGACAAACTTTACTTTCAAATTTCCACAAACAATATCTGATGGCCAGTCCGCTTCTCCTGGCAGCCTGCAAGACACAGAAAAGATGATGAGCACATAACTTCAAGAAACAAATCCCAACTTCAGCACTGTATTTTTTTTTAACATTTCAGATATGTTTTAGCCAGATTGAAGGCTTTGGGTCCGACACTCTGCTTAATTTAGTGTTGAAACTATTAAATAACGGGATCCGGCATTAACTCCGTTAACTGTCAACAGCAGCTCAACAATCATTCCTTCATCTCGGAAAACAGTGGTTTCAAAACTGCGCTATTACCTGTGACGTTAGCCACCGAGTCAGTTTGCTTTGCAGAGGAGGAGACCTTGACTAATAAATTGGCCATAAAATCATATTAACAAGATACCGAAGGCATCCTTAAACTTCACTATTTCACCTCGGTGCTCCTCTCCGCTGGTCTCACCGACACTTGAGCACCCGTTCTGGGATAGACAGTGTCGGCCCGCCCCGCCTTACCTCCGCGCTCCTCTCCCAGACACTTGAACGCACGTCCAGGGCCCCGGAGGTCAGGCCGGGGGGCCGCGGGACCACAGGTGGCAGCTCCGGGCACTTCAACTTTAACCAAAAAACAAGTGCTCACGATAACAAGATGAGCACATAATGTCAGCTAGGGAAAATAAAATGAAAATACCACAGTTGTAGCCTGTTAGCTAACATAAACTAAACCGCCAAACTAGCTATCAGCTCACGAAAGATAACGTTAGCTGGTAGGGACCTGTGCTATATACACCCAGTCGTGCCTCGCCACTCACCAGGAACCTCTTTTAATGGCCACAGAATAAACAACATAGCTATTTTCTGTCCGTTTATTCCAGTTAGCTTACCTGAAACCAACTGCGATGAGATTCTATGTCCTGCGAGCTCAGTTCCAAACAAACACCGCGGAGATGAAAGTCCGCCTCTGCAGCGACTTCCGTATGTGGCAGACATTCTACGGCATTGGGCCAACCCAAAGCCGACTAACAGAGATGTTTGATGAGCTGGGACAAAAGAGTATTAAATTTAAAGATATCCGCCAATGCAGCCGGCGCTTGTTAGACGTTATAAATTCAAGGTCGATGTGTCGTCCTCAGGCCAGCATCAGCCAGATGTATGTGTGCTATCTGGGTATCTATCACCACGTTTATATATCCTGCATGAAACAACATGATGAGAATGTACGCCCAATACGTTCTCATCGTGTGCATTTTGTAGTCCATCTTTAGAACATTGTAGTTTCACCACAGCAGACCCACGTCAATAACATCCTTATCAGCCAATCACAGCGCCATAAATTCTTCTTCTTCATTTGGTTGTATGGCGCGTTATATACCACCACCTACTGTACCGGAGTTTGTAGAGGATAAATGGACTGCCTTCCATTTCCACTATACTCCTTCCATTTCTACTATACTTTGACTCACATATGCATACATTCTCCTCTTACGTGCATATATTTTCTTTGCACATACATACATTTTCCTTATACATACATATATTACTTATAGTATTAAATGTATATGATTGCATGTGTATGAGAGCAAAGTGTATGAATGTGTGCATAAAATATATGAATATGAGAGTGAAAATATATGAATGTGTGAGTGAAAATATATAAATGTGTGAGTAAAAATATATGAATGTGTGAGTGAAAATGTATAAAAGTGAGAGTGAAAATATATGTATGTGTGAGGAAAATGTATGTGTGTGAGAGGGCCAGAATGAATTATGTCTTGTATGGCCCCTCATACTTTACTGATATAAATTCACTATGTACAGATCAAAAGTAAGTAATTAAACACAAGATCTGTACTTAAAGTGTTTACAGATTAACCATAACAACTTACAAATAAAAAAATAAGAATTAAGAGCACACTCCAGTACTTACTTATAAACAGGAGGTATTTGCAGATGTCCAGCTTCGAGGAATCAAGTTTCAGGGAAGTACACCTCCAGTCTCAGGTAACATCACTGCAGGCGTATCCTTTTAGCACCCACATAGGGTGAAGTCAATTAAAAGGGGCCGCTCTCTGGTAAATGATTTATAAAATATTCGAAATGAGCTATATATAAGACCTAATGATATTTTTAGGAATTGGTATGAGCCTTTTAAACATGTATGTGTTTAAACAATGTGAAAACTATTTTGGTGTTATGAGAGTTGGAGTATTAGCAGGTTCACTTTTGAGCTAGAACAAAAGCTTCAGGTAAAATGGGCCAATATTAAGAAAAGGAAAGCACAGTAATTTCAACTGTAATCATTTTAACAGTAAATTAACATAAATTATTGTCTTTGTTGTGTCACAGTAATAACACTGTGATAATAACACTGCAAATACATTTCACAATGAATATTTCATTGTAAAATGCATTTAAAAATGAACAGATTTTGTATGGGTATATGTTTCTGCACAATGGTGTCTCTGCTGTGTGTGCATCTATGTGTGTTGTGTGTGTCTTTATGGGACTGTCTGCTGCTGTGTGTGTCTGTGTAGGTGTAAGTGCATGCTTGTATCCAACATTTGCCAAATGATTTGTTATGATTTAGCTGTAGTTTAACATCTCATCTCATCAGGTCTCATAGACTCCTACGGTTTGAATTTTTTACATTTTTGAAGAGTAGGTTCAACTGTGATTCTCATGTTTCTCCTTGTGCTATCTTCTGCTAATGTTACTTTCTCCTATTCCAGGGCCAGCTTCACCTCCAACCATCTTACAACTCAACTCATTAAATTCAACCATTGCAACCTGCTCACCTACCTTCCTGTCCCCTGCCTTACCCAGTGCCCCTCATTTCCTTCACCAGTTTCCTCAATAAATCCACTTTACTGCAACATGCTATACTGTGTCTGCTTCTGGGTCCAAAGCTACAAAGCTAGGTCCTAGTGTCAGCTTTATGGCAGGACTCACTGCTAGTCTACACACCAAGATTTGGCTGAACAGGTATCAGCCGAACACTTGCAAAGCCCAATCTTCATGTATACTGCAGAAACTGGCCTCAGCGAATGGGTAGGTGACTTTCAATGATTGTTAGGCAACTGTAGCTATTTAGCACAATGTAAGTGGATTTGTGGATCCAAAATTGCATCTGTTGATCTGTGTGGGATGTTGAATTGACCCAGCCTGGTCTGAGGCCCCGACATGGCCCCTGAAGAGAAGTCCCCACTTGCAGAAGTGGTAGAAGATTGGGCTTTAGGTATTCTGGAGGATAAGCCCACATGGGTGTTTTAGGCCATTCATATTGAGATGGTGGTCTTAAATGATTTTGGGGTCCCATTTAGTTCACTTCCTGTTGTTAGATGGGAATAGAATAGAATAGAATAGAATAGAATAGAATAGAATAGTCATTGTACAGTGGGGTACAACAAAATTGAGGGTGCTCGCGCAGAGCTACCATACACCACAGAAAAATTGTTTAAAAGTACAAAAACAAGAACAACACAAGGGACAAAACTCTTAAAATAGAGACATGAAAGGTGAAAGTGTAATATACACTGCAAAAGTGTGATATGCACACTTGACATACTTAACTTCAAAAAAATTGGAAGAACCTCTGCCCACATGGGATCCTGATTGAGTTTAAAATGTTTAAAATCTCAGCAGCTCAAGCTTGTGAGCACTGAACTTTCCATTATCGTAATTAAGAGTACATGAAAACCGTGTTACTCTTCAGATCTTTTTACAAGGGGAGACACTCAAATGTTGGTGCTGATGGGTGTTTGACCTATATATACTCTACGAACCTTTTCATGATTAGACCTCAAAAGTACAAACTTCTTCAAGCCTGTGAACATAACAATATTAAATTTTCTGGTCTCCCTACATTATAAGCATGTTGAAATGTTGGTGTTGATGGGTGTTTTTAATTTTTATACACTTAGAACATTTTCATGATTAGACCAGAAGTACAAACTTCTTCAAGACAAATTTCTTCAAACAATATTAAAATTTCTATTTTCATTTTTAAGTATGAACTCTTTTATTAGACAAAACTTAGGCTTGTTGAAGAAAAATAGGTAATAATTGAACCTATGCAAAAAGTAGTTCTGACCAAGCAATCTGATTGCTCAAGTAGACATTTAGAATATGCTCAAAAACAGCACACCTAATCACTGTCAATTGGAAAAATGCCTCATAACTATCATATCACGCTGCCTTTAACTTATTTACTGAGACTGTGTGGTTATCTATTGTAACGCCGGTGTTGTCACAGAACAAAAAAACATGTGATATGTGAGAACTTTATATTATATTATTTGTTTATTTTAATAGCCTATTGCATAGGTTTTTGATTGAACTAATTTGTTGTTGTTTTTTGTTGCTCTCAAAGCTTTTCTTACATAGGCTGAATATTCATTTGTAGGCCTACACTGGAATCAGATTTTAATCAACAAATCTGTGATAACCCTGACCTTGAAACAAAAAAAACAGCATGGTTGATTAGCGAAAGCCCCTAAAAATGTCTTGAAAAAATGTCTTGAAATGATATTTCTGTTCAGCTTTCTGTCGTGCCAAAGGATAAAAATCAAGAACCATGAAGAACTGTTTGTGCCTCACACAAACAGTGAGCTCTGTAAATAAAGGCAAATGCATCTCAAGGTGCATGCATGTGGCATAGCGTGCAGGCCGCCATCACATCCAAGCCACATAAATGTGTTTGTCCTTTCCGGGAGGCTTTTCATCAAGTGTCAAAGTGACTTATCCTGGTTTAATGTGCAGTCTCTTGCTGCCATCTAGTGGCCCTGGCATGAAAACACATTTCAACTTCCTCCTCTCACAAATGACTGTTCTGAAGACATCAGCAAGATATGACTGCCAGTGTCAGGCATAGGTCATGTAAACAAGATGTTTTATTTATCATATAAGCAGAGTATTATTATTGCACTTGAATATTTAAGCAATGTTATAATTGTGATTACTGTAATAATAAAAAAACACAATCCAAACTATATGTTTTTAAGGCCAGTTTTTATGTTTTAAATTCTTTTTCCACTCTCCTCAGTCCCGCCCCTCCTTTTCCTCTTCATCCATGCCATCAGCATCCATTAGTTTCAAAGACAAAGTTAATAATAATTGTTTGACCATGTGAGCTGACAACAATGTCCTGTTTGGCTTCAGTACCCTAATCCATAGCATCAAGCATTCCCTTCTGCAGCTCCAACCTCCACCTCTCCTTCACAGGGAGCCTGAAGACCTTGATGCTGGGGCCCAGACCCCCTACATTGGTCTTCTCCTGGCCAGAAGGCCAGCAATGGGCCTGGCCAAGGGCTTGCTATTCTGTGTTTAAAAACAAAGGATAACAGAAGTTTGTTTGAATTTTGTTGTAAGCAGATGCACATCTCTACATTGACATACATGACCATGTAATCATCCATCCATAATAGGGTGACTTGATGCGGGGTCAGAGGTGCACTGACTCCAATGGTCATAGCTCTGCCCATCAAGACTTCATGGGGGCTAAGTCCCATTGTGGAGTTTGATGTGCTGCGAATAGCATACAGCACTAATCAGGCCATTTTAGCCCTGGTGTCATCATAGTCTTTGTTAACTTTCCTTTGATGGTGGAGTTCATTCTCTCCACTTGACCTGAGCTCTGTGGGTGATAGGGAACGTGCAGTCTCCACTGGATCCCCCACTGGATCCCCAGTATTGATGCAAGACTGAGTAATTTTTGCAACACAAGCAGGGCCCCTATCACTATTTATTCCCAAAGTTACCCCTAAATGCAGGATAAGCTCTTTTATCAAACATTCTACAACTGTTTGTGCATCTTCTTTTCTTGATGGATATGCTTCCACCCATTTGGAAAACATATCAGTGATTACAAGCAAGTATTTCTACCCTTGACAGCTAGGCATATGTACAAAATCAATCTGCATATTTACAAAAGGACCTGATTGCGGCGGCAAATGGTTATGGCTGATGGTATTACCTGTTCGTCTTGTCTGTTGACATATCATGCAATTATTTACTAGCGTTTGTGCAACATTCGTAATGCCTGGTGCAAACCACTGCGATCAGATTATGTCATTTATTCCCCCTTTTCCCACATGTGTAGGTCCGTGTGCAACGCAGGCTAAAACATGAAGGAGAGAGCCGGGGCAGACCGGCCAGCCATTAGGGTGGAGCCACAAGCCAGACTCCTGTTAAGAACAACCTTTCCTGATCTATGTCTTTGTTACGCCCCGGTCTAGGGGTGTGGGTTCGTAACATAAGGACACACAGGAACACGAGTATAAATGTACAGGTGAGCAATTTATTGCTACACACTCCAACAACACTATACAATATCGCACACAAAATGGAGCGAAAGACGTCAGGGTGAGCCCAGGCCAAAACAGCAAAGAAAAACAACCTGTCTACTGACCGGCGAAATAACTGATTCCTAACGAAAACAAAAGAAACAAAAATACAATACTAGGCCTAACTCCCTAGGCTAACGAAAAACATGAGAAAACAGGTATAACAAAAATAGCAGCTCACCCCTACGCTCCGTGCAAACAATAATATGTGACAGTGACTATTTACAATATATACACAAGTGACTCAATTGGCCCTAAGGCGCTGGTCTTAACAAAATAATTAATTATTTAGCAAGCAAGCTAGATAATCACAAAGTACTTATCAATCACAGAAAAACCAGAGAAAAAGATACAATACGCTGCTGCAAGGTACGAGAGTGGTCTCGCGGACAGTCATCAGGGCTGGTGTGGCCAGGGCTGTTTGGCATACTAGATGGTGTCGAAGGCAGCTCCGATGTCAGAGTTTTTGGCCAGAAGGTGTTGTGTTTTTAGATGAAATATCTTCTCACAGGATCAGTTTTTTTGTTTTTTAGTGATAGTTTTTATTCTTAAACCTTTTTTTTCTTCACAGTACATCCAATACTCAGCCATAATCTGACTTTCAGAATAAAGGCGAGAAATTTAATTTAAATACTTGGCAGAAAAATACAATGAAATTATAATTCATCTGTGATTGTTTGTTTTATGAAAAAGGAATCTCTGTTTGATTCATTATAAATCAGTGGGAAGAAAGAAATTGTGTCTAATGATCCTGAACATGTTGGACATGTTTAACTCAAACAGCCATGAACATGAGGGTGAGTTTCAGGTGTGTGGATAACATGTTAGTACCTTTGATGAAGAGGTGGAAGGTGTCGTTCTTCATACAAGCCATCATCAGTTCATCATCAGAGGACAATGCCACCAGGTCTCCATCCTCATCTGAAAAATAAACCATCATCACCATCATTATGTAAAATCATCTTCACTCCAATGTGATGACATAGCACCACTAAAACATCTCCATCTTTATCTGAAACACAAAATATTTTAGTGGCTAAAATATTTTATAACTTTTAGAACGAATATGTATATTTATTGTACTACATATATATGTAGCAACAACATTTTAAAATGAATAGAGTAGAAATGTTAAAGAAAAACAAAAAGCTAATTATTACATTGCTACAATAACATGACATAATTGCTAATTATTACAGTTTTATGTCCACCCAACATGACTTTAGATATATAAATATCACATGATATTTAGTACATTTAGATAGTTAAACTCATGTTTGTACAGATGAGATTATTATCAGAATAAGGACAACATCAATCTAAATTTGTCTTGAAAGTTGTGAGGATCCTCAGATATAAAACATTCACCAATCTTTAGAAAAATCTAACCTGAGCCTTAAAACCAGAGCTCTGTACTGCAAATATTTACTGAATATTTACGACTACAAACATCACCTAGGTGCTGGAAAATCCATTTTATACTACTACAGCTGAAATAGTCACACATACCATAACAATAAATCTAAGCAACACATTCATTTCCTGAAAAAAATAAATGAAATTATAGTCAGATCTGCCTTTATGATAATATTATAACTTGCTCATTCACACATTCACCCATTTTTTCCAGATGTCCTGCTGCTTTTAGCCTGAATATTTACTACAAACCTGAATAATAGTGCCATCTGGTGGTCATTTGCATACAGAGAAGTCGGATCTTTACGAGTTGGGTCAACGGAGAAGATGGAATGTTGGACGCAATACACAATCACTGAAAAATTCTAAGGTAAATGTTATGTTGGATTTTACACCCACTTTATAAGTACAGCAATGTAAAAAGACCCAACATAGACCCCAAAAACCCCAATTCTGAACGCATGCCAACTTGTAGGTAAACTGTATTTCTATCCGTTTCCCCAAAGATAACAAAAAATCAAATTCATTGATTCTGAATCGTGTCTTTAGAGGATCATCACATAACCAGTATGGAATTAATCTGCAGATGCTCCAGTTAAAAAGGGAGACCAACAATTTTTATGGATGTCAGTTTTTGAGCCATGACCAAGGCCAGCATGTAGCTTGCAACAGACTGAGTAAATCTTGTTGTTTTTACTTAAGTAATTGTTGCCTTTGTATTGTTTTTTTTTTTGTTTGTTTGGTTATTATTATTATTTTTTTTTAAATGAGCTCTAAGTTGAGATCAGTCTTTTGTGAACATCTTACTTTCTGGGTATTGACCTATGGCTAAGTCATGCCCCCCCCTCCACTCATTTGGACAAGATATCAACCGGCACTATGGCAGGTGTCAGAGTACATGGCATTTCGCAGGAGGCAATTGATGATTTTTAGAGACATAACGATCAGATGTTATTGAGAAGTAACCAAAAGGGCCTAAAGTACGTATTGGAGGGATAAATGAATAATTTTATTGTTGAGAAGGACAATGAAAAGCTTAAATTTCAAGCCAAAATTTACAGGTTCCAGTGTAAGCATGATAAACCACATCTTGTTGCCATCACCATCAAAGACAACAAGATAGAGGATCAGCATTGTTCCACTGAAGTTACGGTTTTTGGCTCAGAATATGACAAAAGGATAACGGCCTTTTTACCATTTTTACCAAGAGTGTCTCTCCATTAGTTTGGTGCTACAGCATTTACATTGAATCATTCAGTGTAACGTTTGCCAACCTTTGTTATCTCTGTGATTACAGATAAGTTAATGAAGCTAAGTTAACGTTTGAAGAGCGCTTTGCACAACAGCTAACAATGATGTACGACCACCAAAGTACAAAAACTAGAACAAAATAGGCTAATGAACTCCCAGCAAACAAGGTGACATGATGAACAACGCAGCTAGGAGCTAATGTTAGGCAAACTTTGACTAATGTTAGTTAAAGATGTGAAAAATAACTTTATATATCTTTCCAGCGAAGTGACAATATGTTGCCTCCAACACAATGCTGACTTACCTTAGAACAGATGTACACATCCTTGTTAATCTTATTCACACTGGGTCTCATTCATGAAAAGTGAGTGTAGATTTGCCCATAAAAAGCCTACGCTACTAAAAACCTACTCCGGATTCAGGGACGCCGCGGGAAACTCAGATTTGATCGTAAACACGTGTGCATGATCATGAATGCCAATCCATCGTAAAGTGACAGTGCGTAATCAGCAATTAGCATAAATCCCGCCCATGAATGGCCAATGACCACCATATAAGGAGGTGTAGGTGCATCCAGTCGACCTGTCAGTCATGGTGCAAAGAAAGAGAGAGAAATTAAAAAGAATTTTTCCGAAGCGGGGAGCAAAATAATTTTGGGTGAAGTGGACTTAAGAAAAAAACATTTTATTTTCTTCAGTTAGTTAGTGGTGTGACAGGGACAGGCAAAGCGAAGGCTTGGATGGAGGTAACAGATGCTGTTAATGTTGTCTCCTTAGTACAAAGAACTATGTCAGAGGTGAAGTGTAAATTGTTTGATATGAAACTGGAGGCAAAGAAATGCTTAAGCACACAAAAAAAATACAGCAGTCACCAAACAAACAGAAGATTAATTTGTGGGGTTTTGAATGAAGTGGGAACGGGAAACCAGAGATGTTTTGTGTGTAATGGATAAACTCTAAATCAGTGATGGCTGTCGGAATGTAGAGCTATTTAACATTTATTTAAACAAATGATACGGATAACATATAGCCTACAGCAGTTTTGTATGCATCGTCTTCAAATGATTTACATAGATAATTCACAATCATGAACCAAATCTGGATCTTAAGCCTGCTAATTGCCAACTAATTTAACTAAATGTGTTATATTTTTAATATTTTGTCATGTTTAGATTACGTGTTTCAAAGGCATCTGTGTACTGTGTACATAACAGAGCGCAATACGAATTAAAATTGTAATTTCCAGTAGTGGCAAGCAATATTTATGTGCTTTACTAAATTTACACATGCACTTGTTAGTAGCTATGAAAAGATCGGAGCTACTAAAATATTGATGAATGCGGACATGCACGTAAATTTCCATCTGTGAACAGTTTACACACAAATTCCTTCTGCTCATGTTTCATGAATGAGACCCACTGAGTTGATGTTGTGGTCTACTACACAACTTTATCCAAAGGAGACACATTTCTCAGTTGAGATTTGGTTTAGGAAAGGGTAAAAATACATCCTGTCACCCAGCCTCTCAGGATACCTTGTGTCGGAGTTGCATGTACCCCATGCACACCGTTTGAATATTTTAAAACTTCAAATCTCAGAAAAAGCCTAACGAAACTGACTTTCTGCAATGCATTTCAATGGACGTCCAGGCACAGAATGTCCAAGTGTATGGGAATGGCTACCCATAGCAAAGCAAAATTGAAGATGAGATCTCCTTTATATCACATTTACATCTCCTAGATATAAATGAGCACTAATTGAGACCAAAGTATTTTTCTCATTCTTCTCAAATATCTCTCCTGAGAAATAAGTCTCACAGTGAGGACTGTGGGGGTTCTCTAAATTCTCTCACAGCTGTCTCTTTCCCTGATCTCAGCTAAGAGAAAAATGAGACATATTGCACCACTTTCAAATATGTCTCAATTTGATATCCTTACTTGAAAGCACTATCTCAGTTATGTCTCAGTGAGAAATATACATGGTTCTCTCTCTCACTGCTCACTATTTGAGTTCTCAGATTCTCTTACAGTTGTCTCTTTTTTAGCGTCTCAGCATAAAGAAAAATGAGAGTAGTGCAATCTCTCAAATGAGTCTTAATATATGGTTTATTTACATAATGCTCAACTTACAAAATTTGTTGATTACTTACACAAGTCATATAACTCATTAATCACAATTTTGAGTTCTAAAACTTAATCCATTAACACAAACAGCCATGAAGTGCTCAAAAGACACTTTTTTGAGACTTAAGACTCCCTTCCTTCCTCCTTCCTTCCTTCCTTCCTTCCTCCCTCCCTCCTTCCTTCCACTTTTCCTTTCTCCCTCCCTCCTTCCTTTACTCCCTTCCTTCCCTACTCCTTTCCTTCCTCTTTTCCCTCATCCCCTCCTTCTTTCCTCCCTCCCTTCTTTCCTTCCTTCCTCCTTTCTTTCCTTCCTCCCTTCCCCTGCCACTGATCGACAGTTATCACAGTTTGATGAGAAATAGTATGTTCACACTACATAAGGGCATGGGCTGCCATTTACAAACTCATACAGACAAACTTCATCTCATGCAATCAATGTCTTGCATTTGAGGTTTCATGTGAAACAGTTCATATTAGGAATAAGTGTTGAAGGAGGTTCAACAAACTCTGAGTCTAACCCTGAACTCTGAGTTGATTTACCCTGAGATGGGAAACTCTGAGTTAGCGGTTCCAGAACAGCTGATTTGAGTTAGCTCAGTCAACTCTGAGTATGTTCCCTCACAAATAAAAGACAGCGCCTCCATTTTAATCCAATGGATGTAGAGATATTAATGTATGTGTAGCAGACGGTGCACGTTTATCTTTAAAAGAAGAGCCTGAGTCAGAGCGAGGAAAGTGTAAATAAGTTAACCATAAAGTTAATAAAAAAGTTTTATTTAGTGTTGTACGTTTATTCATCATTTATCAGACAAAAGTGCAACGCACACCGCCGCCGGCGCGGCGCGTTGGCCGTAAAGTGCCGCCCCCCAACACACATCGGCAGCGGCGCACAGCGGCACCTTTGACACTAAAGTGTACTTCCCACCCCAGACCGCTAGGTGGCTGTACCTACACTAGTTGCCAACGGTTGCCAACTGCTAGTAACGGAAGAAGAAGAGGAAAAACTCTGAGGCAACAACTTGGATTTCACAGGTGAGTTTCTTATTAAAATCGTCTTATTATGACGGCCGGGACGTAGGCTACATAAAAGGCTTTTCTTGCAGCGCCGGCCACGCTAGAAATAGAGCAGTGGGCTGAAGCAGCGCGGCGGCGCCAGTGTGGGTTGGTTTATAGAATATAATGGAGGCGGGCGTTTTGACGCGCGGCATACAGGGGCGGTGTGTGTTGCACTTTACATTTCCTTAATGAAGATAAAGTGGTGTAATCTGACTGTGTATCAGGCTGTAGATACATTACATTATATTAATAATATATAATAATATATTTTTTCAGATTTAATCTGATGGGGAAAAACACAGGAGGCAGCAACTGAAAAATAGGAAGATAGGCTAGGCTATAGATCAAAGACATAAAGACATGACTGTAAACTCAGTCTGACCCAGTAATAATATGTTTGGTGATTTGCACTTGAAATACGTTGAGGTTAAAATACAGTAGATTTTAAAGGTATAATAGGTAGTTTTTCCACATAAAAATTTCTAAAAACGACTAAACCATATTATATATTTTGTTTAGTTGCATACTTTTGTCAGAGTGAGACAGAATTCAAGCATTCACTACTTGATCTTGTATTTTGATTTTGCATGTCCTATTTTATTGTGTTTTATTATATTGTTACAAACTTGGCTCACAGTTTGCAACAAAAGAGAGTCTACACAAACAATTCAAGGTACAAAGGTGATTTATTTAACTAAACCTACTTCAAAATGAGAAGGAAAGCGTGTTGTTGTGTCATGAGTGACTGCAGTATGTGTGTGTATAGGTGTGTGTGTGTGTGTGTGTGTAACAGAACAAAATGAAACAAAGGCAAACCAAACTACTCCATGTTGGCCATGTGGCAGTCAGCTGCTCGGTCAGGGTGAGAGAGAGAGCAGGCTGACAACTGAGGCCTATTTATAAGGTAAGACCACACCCTCAGGTGTGGCCAGAAAGGTTGGACGGACGGCCTCTTCAACCACACGGAAGAGCTGTGAAAGAACAGACACATTAGTAAGGCCGTCACAATATGCATTTTTATTTGGTTTTGTGGTGCATGTTTTTATATATGGGTTTATACTAGTTTTTATTATATGGTGGTTGACTGTGGGACTGAGCGAACTGATCTCTTACTGATCAAGTAATGAACTAACTCAGAACAGCTGAAGTGATTGCGGGACACACCCCCTCGACTTAGGATTGGCGAACTGGACTGAGTGCTTTGTTCTAAGCTGGGGAGTAGCAGGTGAAGGGGATGGCAGGAAGAAGGAAATGGGAGGAGAAGAGCAACGCACGTTGAGAGGTGGACGCCACAGGAAACCGACTGCAGCGGGACGCGGAGACCGTACGACAGAGATCACTCGTGGGTTAGCGAGGAAATACCAGCCGGGAGGTGCAGCTGAGGCGAGGAAGCAGACGGGCCGCAGCGGGATGAGCCAGATGCAGAGGACAGAGACTTGGTTCAACGCGCACCATTGAGATAAGTAAAGGGATGTGAACCAAGTTACTACTCTGTGGGCATGCGTGTGTACTGCGAGTTGTGAGCCACCTGATTGAGAGCATTTATCTCCTTCCTACAGCGGCGGCGTGTGGAGGAGCCTGGAAAGAGCGGCGTGAGTGGAGCCACGAGGAGCCGTCAGCTTCAGGAACACCCCCCCTCCTTCACGTCTCATTGAGCCTTGAGTACCCCCCTTCTCTTAAGTATTTATTGGGCCCCTTTCATCAAAATAGACATTTTAAGAACTTTTAGGCAATTTGAAAATATCTTTGCACATTATCTTCTTTTTAAAATAATGTTTTTTTTATCATCCTGTTTTAAAACTGTGTAAATAAATTGCCTGAACTGTGACTGGTGTGCCTGTCGTATTTTTTAGCAGTGGAAATTTAAGCTGGTATTTTTAAAAGAACTTAACACTTGTGTGACACTTTGATTATCAGAAATGTTTCCAACAATTTTTCAAAGCCAGATAAATATGAAATATTAATAAAAGTTACGGACCGTGTCATTAGGTTGCAATGAGGGCGTAACTCCAGTTACCATAGACATTAAATGAAGGAGAAGAAGAAGCAGCAGACCGGCTGAGACGTCAGAGAATGAATGTTATTGTAGCTAGGCTAAGCTAACTCGTTATGGAACATGATTACGCACTGATGGTTGCTGCACCTTCTGACACCAAAGCTGTCCTGGTAAAAAAACGGTAAAATGGAAACGTACGGCGTCAACCAAGCGATCCCAGAAGAATTTGGGATAAGAAGAGAGCTAAATCCAGGATAAATATTGGTGTGGCCTTTCCGAGATGGAGAGAGCTTCATGAAAATCTAGAATTCAACGCTGACCTCGCATGTGTTCTACTAGACAGGTAAGCTGGCTGATGTTATCAGAATATTAATAATTTCCACCAGTGTATTGCAAGCACTGCTGCCCCCCATAAAAACTGCCACGGTTGGTTTCAGTTACACGGAGTGAGGAACTTGAGATCTGTATTTGTTATATAACTACAACTCCCATGATCCCACGCTACTTTGTGATGGCATCCAACTCCGTCTTCTGTTATTGTTTTGGTTTAAGACCCCTAGCAGCAGAAAATTACATTTGTATCTTGACTCAACAGCATTCAGTTACTTTATTTCAGCTACAAATGTAGTAAATTTAAAGACACTGAAATGCTGCACCATTGCTCACTCAGAAACATTAACATATAATCCCCAATATTAGGTTATAGGAATTATGTTCCATCAGTGCGACCAATGACATCAGTGATGGAGATCATTAGTCACTGATACTACGTGTCTAAAGCTTCATACCGATTTTTAAAATGTAAATAATTAGATCTACACATTATGTGCAATAAACATGTCGGAGCTGTTCTAACTGACTGACAGTCTGATCCTTGTGCACAGTGTTATAAACAATAATAAATATAAAAAGGACAGAGGTTTGATTCTGAGCTGAAGGTGAGTTCTTGCTGTGTAATATTTGAATGTAAAGACAAAAACTGATGTCCAAAGAAATGATTGATGTGCATAAATTCAGTAACTTAAGACAGTCCTGAGTAACAAACTAATATCCAGCAGGATATAGACTGTGACAGACGGTAAATCTCTGCTCATGAATGCGCTTCGAAACAAGCTTTGACACGGACTGAATGAATGAGGAAATGAAACAGCGTGTAAGAGGGAGGAGACAGAGGAAAAACTAACCTGTTCACAGACTCAGTTTCCATGCCATACCCCTCCGGCTCCACTCAGTTTTCCAAACAAAGCAGTCTCTTGCCGCTCTGGCGTTATCTCGTGCTGCATTCAGCGCAGTCGGAGATTGGAGATTTGCGCTCATAAAAAGGCAAATTGGCCATAACTTTTCTTTGAATTCATAGCTGCCAACTGGGGTGGCAGCAGGGGTGGCATGGCTTTCTTTTAGGGTGGCAGTTGCCACCCTATGCCACCCTGGTAGATCCGCCCATGTTTAGCTGAGTTTCATGGGTTATGAAGCGACTGATTCTGCATATTACTGTGCTGTGGTGTGTATAGGTACGAGGTATCAGTACTTTGAGAAGAAATTTATGTTGCATTTATGTTGCGTTATCTTACTTACCTTAATCCAATCTAAGTGAGTATTTAATGATGAACTGTGAGTGGTTTTTATAATCATTTGCATATGAGTTCCTGACTGTTTATTACATCATTTCATGATTTTGGTTCACTATAAAACAGTGAAGTTACATTTCATATGTTAACATTGCAAAGCAGCAGCTATCTTTTAATAAGTTAGCAGTGAAAAGTTGCATTATACATTGATATAGATAAAATTAAACTGTACAGTTAGAAGAAAAGGTTGAACAGATTTAAATAAGCCCTGTTATGTTATACAGGCTGGGTTTTTTGGATACCCTTAGATTCTGGACCCTGGATTTGGAGTGATTCTCTTCCTGACGAGGGGGATGGCGAGCTACCCGTGTGAGCATCTGGACTGAGGAGGGCCTTCCCATCCTTCATCTTCTGTCCTGTCAGCGTGGTAGGGCTGTGGGGAAGATCTTCATCCTTCATAGAGGTTCCAAGTTGTGGGACCTCAGGTGAATGAGTAACTAGACAGGGTTTGGAAGGACAGGCTGACAGTGACAGACAATGCCAATAATGAGTAGAATGCCACAGCAGCGAACCAAACATGAGGCTGCACCCACACGGTGACCGATATGAAAGGATCATGGCCTTGTTATTAACAGCTTTAACTTAAAGGTGAAAGGTTCAAAGAACATTAATTATACATGCTGAGATAACTCACATTTCACGTTGCATTTTTCAGACATGCTACTGTAATCAGGATAAGAGAAAGCAATATTGCCATGCTTGGTTTGACCAACTGCGAACTGCATTCTATCAATCAATCAATCAATCAATCAAGCTATCATCTATCTATCTATCTATCTATCTATCTATCTATCTATCTATCTATCTATCTACAGGGCCTGTGATTCTCAATCAGAACTAATTGCGTTCAGGATATCTCTCTCTGCACTTGGGACTGGGTGTGGCTAAAACAGGTCAGACAGCAGAGGAGTTAGCTTTTGAACATAAAACACACACACACACACACACACACACACACACACACACACACACATTTCATAACTTCTAAATCTAAATATTGCTGGTTCATATGAACATTGGTGGCTGCAGGGAGGGATGACTGCAGGGAGGAAAATAAGGTATCTGCTGCAAGTTTGCTGCAACACGGCTATGCCAGGCTACTCACCAATTGTGCAGTCCTTCTTGGTCCTTTATTTGGGTCTTCTTCATTACCAGTCTTTCTCCATAGTTTTCCAGGTTTTCGTCTGGTCATTTTGACACTCGAATACTATATAAATACAGACACAAGTTGCTGGAATATACGGTGGAACTTTTTGTAAAAGTAAAACTCTATGATGAATCATCAAGTGCTTGTTCAGGTTTCCCCATCCAATCAGCTCTTTAGTAAACAGAAATACATTTTCTAGCAAGCGTCACTTTTATATTGTTCCACTTCCAATTTTGTCTGTTCATTTCTTTTGTACCATTTTGATTTCCCTCTGGGATAGATAAAGTTTCTCTTATCTTATCACTTCCAATTTCACTTATTTATTCTTTCTCCTGAGTGAATTCTCTCTCCTAATTGGATAAAATTGATATCTCGACCTGAAAATGCATTTTCTGTGTACTAAAGAGCAGAGGGAAACAAGGAGACCATGGTCATTTAACAATTATAGCAATGACTGGTATCAGAAATAATATAGAGCTGTTATATTAATACGAGGCTACTGCACTGTTAAGTACCACAATTTCAAAATCTTACGTCAAGCTACAAAATAATTATTAGCATCATATTCTTAAAGTAGCAAAAGTATTCATCATTGATGATCAATTTGATCAATTTAATGTAAATATAATGTAAGCTCATTTGTATTACTAACTCATAAAATGTATAATTTACATAAATAATCGGTAACACTTCATAAGTCAGCCCATGTTTTAGAGTGTACCTCTCGCCCATTTTTCCGGGAGTTAGTGTATAACTCCCGGGAACTTACATGTACTTTCCCGGGAGAGCATAATTCCTCCCGGTCACTTACCACATACTTTCCCAGGAGTTAGAGTATCCCTCACGGTCACTTAGCGCATACTTTCCCAGGAGTTAAAGTATAACTTCTCCTGGTCACTTCTGACATACTTCCCCAGGAGTTAGAGTATCCCTCGCGGTCACTCACCACATACTTTCCCGGGAGTTTCTCGAAACTCATGGTTTAATTTGCTCATATGAATCTGTATGAAGTGCAATAAAAACAAATGCTTTTGCCCTTTGCTCATGGCAGTTGATTCAGTCACTTTTATGTAGCCTATGTGTCATCAGGCATCCCAGGGTTTTAACATTTATGTTTTGTTTACATTTCATAGAATGAGTTTGAAGGCAGGAGTACAAAGCAAACTTACCTCTCTCAAGTGCACATCTATGGAAGTCTTGTAGTGCCATCCGAGGACCAAACACAAACAATACAGTAATGTAATAATATAGCCTACATATCTTAAAATACACAATAATGAGTCATGAAAAGTTATAAAATGTTTTTATTATTTAATTACACAGAAACCACATGGTAGGTGTTGTTCTCACATCTACAGCGTACTTTCACCAAAACTTAACAGGGAAACTAGCCAGTACTTTTCACCTAAGTAAATACTAAAAAAAGAGACCGGGCTGGATTATGAAGTTTGCACTGTTTGCCTGTCCTTAGTCTGAAAGTACTAGGTAATTTCCCCAAAACTTACAGGAAAACTAGGCAGTACTTTACAACTAAGTATATACCAACAAAAGAGACTGGGCTGTTATAAACTGTTCAGTTTAGTTTTAATCCTTTATTGTGACAAATGCACTTTTTAAGTCACAAGTCAAGTGGAAAAGGTCATCGTGATACCACACAGTGTGACGCTCAAGTGATAGAGACAGAAAAATGGATGGGCTCCTGTGGATAATAGGTGATCTTGATCCAACTCCTTGGGTCAAGGTAGAGATCAGGTTCATGGGTGGCTCGCCATCTCTCTCGTCAGGTAGAATCTCAAATCCACACGTAATTTTCCATAGGATCTCAAAAATTTCACCTGTGTAGAAACAGCTATCACTATTTTGCATCATCAACTTCAATTGTTTTATGGCCATAATCAATATCACATAAATTCATCACAGTAACACAAAGTGAGCAGATGAATAACTTTTAACTGTACAGTTTTTCTCAGCATGGAATACTTTATCCTGTCTTTTACATTTTACATCATGAATTATTAGCCTTTTAATCCATAACTTGTGATTATTAAGCATATTAATCAATTACAAATATGACGTATTTCCTTTTGAACTACAAAGTTAATGTTTTTAACCATTTGTTTAACATTTTTCAACTTAACTATGAATAACAAAATCATGTATGCTATACATATTTCAAAACTGTGGGCTACACCAGTATACACACTGTGTTACGCTTGACTATTCATCGTTAATGACATCCATAACCAACTGTTATGGTGCAAATGTATACAGTACACTTACCAACACAAATACAAACTGCAACGACCTCGAGGCAAAACAACTGTAGCACTTTAAATTTACAAGTTGGTCGCAACACCAAGTTAGTGTGGTATAGAGGGAAGCACACACTTTACACAGCGGCGGGCACCAATATCATCTGCAGAACGAGCTAACATCACTAGCTGTGTTAGCATTAACTCACCATGAGTACAAGCTCCTCGCTGAGAGGTGCGACTTTCTACCTTTAACCAATGGGAAGTGTGTGCCTCCCTGTTTGACCAATGACAGCTGGTCTAAGCAGAGTGACTGTGATTGACACCATGTTTGATCAATAAGACTATGCTGGAGCGATGTAGTTAGATTGACAGGTAAAAACAAACAAACAAACAAACATTCAAGCAACTTGAAGACAACTGAGGGATGATACAGGAATATTGTAAGAAATGAACTCTACGTACAGAGAAAGTATACTGCACTTTCTATTCGAAGTCATTGAATGAAATGTAAACAAAACATAAATATTAAAACCCTGGAGGGTGGGTGAAATTACCTGATGACACATAGGCTACATAAGTGACTCTAACTCCCAGGGAAGTATGTGCTAAGTGACTGTGAGGGATACTCTAACTCCCAGTAGGAATTATGCTCTAACTCCCGGGAAAGTACATGTAAGTTCCCAGGAGTTATACACTAACTCCTGGGAAAGTGGGTGAGAGGTACACTCTAAAATGCAGGCTGACTTATGAAGTTTTACCAAATAACCTAATTAGGAGAGAAAATGATGGGCCGCTGTGTGAGTGAGCTGATTGAGCCGGTGTCTGCTTTGTCACATTTTTCGCAATCCTGGGGCATTGTGCTGCCTCTCATAGCTGTTTTTTGCTCTACTATGGGTTATTAAATTTAAAACGCTATTAGTCAATTTCAATTCAATTATTTTGTTTTTGGACGTTTTGTGTTAGTCACCATATCAAAGGTGAGGCTACCACACAATGGATCAGTTCATCAGTCAATTGAAATCGTTGTCTGACTCTATTCATCAGATTAAATCTGACATGATTTACCTATTTTGATACCAAACTCGATCCCATTGCCACCAAGCTTGGCAGCATTGAGAACTCTCCGTCCACTTTGGATGAGCATGTTCCGCATCTGGATCAGCACATTGGAGCTAACAAAGACAACTTGAACGAGTTCTCCAGTCGGATTAAGCAACTTGAGAAAGACAATGCTTACCTTTTGAATAAGGTTGATGATCTGGAGAACCGGAGCAGATCCACAAATATCCGCTTCATGGGTGTGCCTGAATCTGCCGAGGGACGGGACACGTTGGGATTCATGGCCAGCCTGATTCAACAGCTCCTGGGGCTGGGCAACTTTCCCTCTCCTCGAACCCTCGATAGGGCTCATCACGTCCCCACTGTCCGCCAAGATGATATATCCCGACCAAGACCCATCCTCATAAAGTTGGCACACTTTCAGGATAAAGTAAAAATCCTTCAGCTAGCTCGTGGGAATAAGAAGCTGGTCTTCAACGGGAGGCATGACTTTGTTTACCCTGACTACAGCGCAGAGCTGATGAGGAGACGTTGGGCATTTGACCCGGTAAAAAGGAGGCTCCGTGATCTCCAACTGAAATATTCCCTCCGTTACCCCTTCACACTGTGTGTGTGGGTTGATGGCAAGGAGCAACATTTCCACGACCATAAAGCTGCTGAAGCTGCCTTCTCATCCTCTGTGAACTCCCCCATGAACCTCTCCATGAACTCTTCTACCAACTCTTAAATTCCTGCAATGCTACTGGCTTGTTCACTGACCCAGTCCTTTAAACTCTTCTCCAGGTCCGCTCCAGCGCTCCTTTGTCATAAGGTTGGTGACTCATGATATTGCTGGGCTAATATTATGTTTACTTTTAGTTTTACGCCCGTTTTTTCAGTTCATTTCCAGGGGCCCATTGCACAAAAGGATAAATGACTGAGCTGGGTTCAACGAATCCGAAACAAAAGCATCCAGACTTAATTTGTTTACACAAAGACCAAGCCAGGATGAGCAGACACAGATTCATCAAGCCAGGTGAAACCAATCCTGGATCAGTGCGCGCACGCAGCTTCCTCAAATAGACCCTGCCATCGATTACAGATTCACCGATTCACCATGGCAACAAGAGCGGCGTACTTTTCCCCATTGGAGGCAGAACTCCTCATGGAGGCTTATGCATGCATATGCAAGCATACATGTTTCCCAGGACCAGCGGTGCTGGGAACCCTATTGTTTTTGTTCGGATTTTTATTAGGGGGCCAAGCCCGCGGGGCTTGGGGAACTTTCCCAGGACCAGTGGTGCTGGGAACCCTATTGTTTTTGTTCAGATTTTTATTATTCTCTATTTTTATTCTTCTCCGCTAAAAGTGGTGCGCAGGCTAAACCATGTAAGGGAGGGCGGTGCAATTTAAAGGGTTGATCCAGACCCCTGCACGTACCTCAGATGCAAAAAATGGAATATGTCCGCCAGCAGGGGGCGCTATAAACAAGGTCAACACGTTTTGGGCTATAACTCCCACACCATATGTTGCACCTTCAAAAACCTCTTATCCCCAGATTCCTTGAATAGCGCTAAATCAAGTGGGCTAGGCCCTGCCCATTTCTGCCTTGATTTTTTTGCACAAAATTGAAAAAAACTCAAAAACCTACTTTTTCAAACTCCTCCTTGGGATTTCGTCCAATCAGCATGAAACTTGGCACGTACAGTCTTCAGCTGGACCTGATGTAAAGCTATCAAAAGAATTTTGTTCGGTCAAAATATGCGCAAATTATTAATGAATAACTTTTTCTAGCTAGCTATAAAAACACAAACTGTTGCATATCTCGGTCAAAATTAATGCTAACAACACCAAATCGCAGAGCCTTGGTTGGCATGTGACTGTGAGGGTTTGGGCCAAATTTGGCTAATGTTGGCCACTAGGGGGCGCTGCAAATATGGGAAATTTATATCTCTTAAATGGCAACACCGATTTTTATGAAATTTGGTGGGTATGATGCTGGGTCACTCCTGAGCCCATATCTTGAAGTTAACCATGACTGGTCAAAGTGGGCGTGGCTTATTACCAGATAAACAACAAACATTTATTTCTGCCAAAGTATTATGCTGAGGGCTATGGAATTTACAAGGTATATATAGAATAGCACACAGACCACCCATACCAAAAAGTGTGTGTCTACTCCACTAGGTTGCGCTATAACAGATGCAAACGCATTTTGGCCTGAAACTTCCACATTTTAATTCACATTTGTAAACTTTATATCCACGTGTTTCCTGAATAGAGTCACATCTTCTGACATAGGCCACGCCCACTCCCACTGCATATTTCTCTTTGTAAGTCACTACACATCAAAAACCTACTTTTTCAAACCCCTCCTAGTGTTTAAGCTCCATCTGCACAAAACTTTGCACATACAATCTCCAGACTTGCCTGATCAAAAGTTATCAGAAGAATTTTGCTACTCCAAAAAATGCGGTACTTATAAATAAACAATTTTTTCTGCTAGCTAAAAAACACATACTGTTGCATATTTTTGTCAAAGTAAAAGCTATCAACGTCAAATTCGAATCAATTGTTTCAGAGGTCAACCAGAGGCTCTGTGCCAAATTTGGCACAAATTGGCCCATAGGGGGCGCTATAAACAAAGAAACATCAAGTGACATGAAAGGTGATCAGATTCGCACAATATTTGGTGAGCATGACGTGGGGTCCCTCCTGAGGCCAGCCGAAAAGTTTCATAATGTTTGGTCAAAGTGGGCATGACTTGTTACAACCAACACATTCAGCCTTTCCCACTTCCAGTGCTCTTCCCATTAGAATTACAACACTGCAGGTGAGACGTCGCCCTGCGACGGGTAAAAGTGGTGCTGCAGGCTAAACCCTGCAAGGGAGGGTGGTGCAATTTGGGGGGTTGGTCCAGACCCTTATGCGTACCTCAGACACAAAAAAAATCACATATGTTCGCCAGCAGGGGGCGCTGTAACCAAGGTCAACGCGTTTTGGACTATAACTCCCAAATCGTATGTTGCACATTCAAAAACCTCATATCCACATGTTCCCTGAATAGCGCTGAATCACGTGGGTGGGGCCCCGCCCATTTCCGCCTCAGTTTCGTAAAATTGCGAAAACTGGAAAACCTACTTTTTAAAACTCCTCCTTGGGGTTTCGTCCGATCAGCGTGAAATTTAGCACGTACAGTCTTCAGCTGGACCTGATGTAAAGCTATCAAAAGAATTTTGTTCAGTCAAAATATGGGCAAATTATTAATGAATAACTTTTTCTTGCTAGCTATTAAAACGCAAACTGTTGCATATATCGGTCAAAATAAATGCTAACAACGCCAAATCTGAGATATTTGGTTGGCATGTGACTGTGAAGTTAGGATCAAAATTCTACTAATGTTGGCCAGTAGAAGGCGCTGCAAATATGGGAAATTTATATCTCTTAAATGGCAACACCGATTTTTACGAAATTTGGTGGGTATGATGCTGGGTCACTCCTGAGCCCATATCTTGAAGTTAATCACGACTGGTCAAAGTGGGCGTGGCTTATTACAAGATTATTATTATTATTTTTTAAATTTTTATACTAAGGGCTGTCAATTCACAGGGTATATATAGAATAGCACACAGACCACCCACACCAAAAATTATGTGTCTACTCCACTAGGTGGCGCTATAACGGAGGCAAACACATTTTGGCCTGTAACTTCCACATTTTAAATCACATCTTCATAAACTTCATATCCTTGTGTTCCCTAAATACCATCGCATCTTCTGACATAGTCCACACCCACTCCGACTGCAAAATTTCTCTTTGTAAGTCACTACACATCAAAAACGTCGCGCAGGGAGGCTTGGCCCCCTTTTATAACTGCTTGCAGTTCTAGTTTATTTCTTTATTTTCTATTTTTGTAAGCAGACGCTGACGTCACTCACTACTGTGCCGATTTATTATTTTTTTTTTTTTGTTCTTTTTTGTGTTCTAATGTATTTGTGTGTGTGTGTGTGTGTGTGTGTGTGTGTGTGTGTGTAAGTTTCTGTGTTGTTGTTCGTTTTGTCTGCATGTATGCTTGTTTCTATCTTTGTGTGTTTGTGTTTGCGTGTGTGTGTGTGTTTGTTTGTCTGTTTGCCCTCCCTGTTGCTCACTCTCCACTACCCCATTGTCCACCTCCTGTCTCTGGTTGCTCCTACTCTCTTTTGAGATACAATTGACTCAACTAAAGGTTTAAAGGTTACCCATCTCAACATCAGCAGTCTTGCCTCTAAAATTGATTCTCTTAGAGTTTGGGTTGCTCTCCATAAACCACATATTGTTACAATATCTGAAACCTGGTTACATATCAATATAAAAGATACTGAAATGCATATTGATGATTTTGTCCTGTACAGAGCTGATAGGCCTTCCCGAGGTGGTGGGGTGGCCACTTATGTGTCTGCAAACTATGATTCTGAGCATGTCACCCCTAACCCCTAACAACTCAAAGTACACGTCAAATAAAATTTATCCAAACATGTTTCTTGTTATTTTAGGTAGTTATTATCACGATAATGTATGTTCAAGTGTTCATTTCCCCCGATAAGTTGGTTTTAATTCGTTATTTGATTCTATAAACACAGTCTGACCATCTTGAGCTTTTATTTTGGTACTTCCGGTGACCGGCAGTGTGAATTTGCATATTAGCTAAATATTTAGTTTCACCCAGAACATTTAGATTTAACATTTAACATTTAGATTTATATTTAGCATTTAGATTTAACATTTAGATTTATATTTATATTTAGCATTTAGATTTAACATTTAGATTTATATTTATATTTAGCATTTAGATTTAATATTTAGATTTAATATTTAGATTTATATTTAATATTTAGATTTAACATTTAGATTTAGATTTAGCATTTAGCATTTAGATTTAGATTTAATATTTAGATTTAACATTTAACATTTAGGTGCCACATTTAATATTTAGATTTAACTATTTAATATATTTCTAAGTTAACAAATATTGCTGTAAATGTGGTAAAAGGTGACATTAAAAAATTCACAACACTTTTTTAAACATTGTTTGAAGCTAAATGTGGCAAAAAGTTGATGTTATTTTCAGCATGAGACACTTTACAAACGGAACCCCATATGTATCCACTTGCTGACCTGTTTAATTTATCTTTATCAACCTGTTCAATTCCCTCCACGAACTCTGCAAGAGTAACACCTCTTTTCAAACCAGGAGATCCATCTGATGTGAATAACTATCGTCCAATATCAATCATTTGTGTTACTGCCAAAGTCTTTGACAAACTTATTTTTAATCAACTATCATAGTATGTCAATCAGTTCAATATTTTATCCCCATTCCAATCTGGCTTTAGATCAAATTTCTCCACCACCACAGCTCTTTAAAAATTTACGAATGACATTTTCTCCTCCTTCGATAGAGGCCAACTCACTGGTGCGATTTTTATTGACTTATCTAAGGCTTTTGATATGGTTGACCACTAACTTCTTCTGGACAAACTGTTTTCTATTGGTTTAAGTCAACAGGCTGTATTATGGTTTAATGCATACCTCCACAATAGACGACAGTATGTTTCTTTTCATGGTTCTCAGTCCGACTATTTGGTTGTGGATAAAGGTATTCCACAGGGTTCTACCTTGGGAACACTCCTTTTTTCCATTTTTATCAACGATACAGCTCCAACCCCAACATATCTCAAATCCAACATTCTCTACAGCTTGATTTCAACTCTGCTCAACAATGGCTCTTTAACAACAGACTCCTACTCAATCAAAAGAAGTGTTGCAGCATGGTTTTTGGTACACGACACACCCAATCTTATCATCATAATCTGCCCATTCATTTTGTTGATGGCTCACTTCTCCATAAAGTTTACTCATTTAAATATCTTGGACTTTGGATCAACCCTAAACTTTCATTTAAACCCCATATTGATTATATCATAAAAAGAACTTACGGCTGTCTTTCCTCATTATATCGCTCTAGGAACTGTTTTACACTTCCAATCACAAAGAGGATTATCTCCCAGCCGCTATTACCCATCATAGATTATGCTGATATCATATACCAAAACACCTCTGACACCAACCTCAGGCCCCCTAATGTCGTTTTTAATTCATTATGTAGGTTTATTTTGCGATGTCCCTTCAGAACTCACCATTGTCACCTGTATCAATCACTTAACTGGCTACAGCCCAAATCCAGAAGACAGTTCCACTGGGTTCTATCCATTTTTAAATGTATTTACTTTAATTGTCCCTCTTATTTAAAATCACTTCTAATTTCCTTCAGATCCTCATATTCTCTCAGACACATGCAATATCCCTTCTATTCTGTACCCATCATCTCCAAAGAAATTGGCCGTAAAGCATTTTGATACAAAGCCCCATCTGACTGGAATAATCGTCCACTCTCTCTATGATCACTCTCTTCCTTTTACTGTTTTATGTCATCCCTTTTTTGCCATCTCAAAAGTAACTGCTCATGTTTTTAATTTACTCACTAATCAGTCAAATACTGTAATATCTTACTGTATTATTTAAGCTGTCGTATGAAGTGTGTTTATTTTCTTAATCCTGGGTTACTGTACTATGCATATATGTGTGTATATGCAGTATATATGTATATGTATATGTATGTGTATCTGTATATATTATACCTCTTTTTTTTCTGGCTAACATCTGAGGTATGGGGGTGGGATGGGTGAGGATGAGTGAGTTGTCTGTATTTTGTTTATTGTAATGCACTGTCTGTATTGTATTGTATTGTAATGTTTGTATGTGTTAGTATTGTTTTGTCTTTATTGTATGTATGTACTGAATGTTTTTTTTTGTGTTGTATATTTCTGTATGTGTCTCTTGGACCCCCTCGAAAATGAGATGCTGCATCTCAAGGGGCTATCCTTAAATAAATTCAAATTCAAATCATATTCTTAAAGTAGCAAAAGTATTGATCATTGATGATCAATTTGATCACTTTAATGTAAATGTAATTTAAGCTCCTTTGTATTACTAACTCATAAAAATATCATGATGTATAATTTACATAAATAATCTAATAATTAACTATGTCACAGCATGAAATATAAATTATCAAGAACAAATACAGCTAGGCTTAGGTGCTTAAATCCAATTTATCACCACTGAATGAATACCAGAGTTTCAATGTGGTTACAAAGACGTGTGTTTTGTGCCAAACAATTTCACAATTATTCTTTGAGACGCACGTGTATTTCCTGTATGTTTCACTTTCTGAAGAGTCTGAAGTCTATGAGATTCGTAACCATAGATATAGCGAGTTGTAATTATTTTTATAAAGAATAGATGTTCTGCCTCAGTAGACATAACGTTACATGTATTAGCTAGGTGTAGCTAGGTATCATAGCTAGGTAGATGGCGGTCGTGCCATTGTATGCGGCATTTATATCTCTATGTTTCGTAACGCAGTGATGTTACTGTAGTTGAAAGAATCCTACCTCATGTGTGTTAACAGAGTCTGTTAATTCGCAAAACAAAAACAATTTACGCTATTACTTACTTACTGTCGTTATTCTTCACAGAGACGCTGTGCAGCTTCTTCCAATTGTAAACATGTCAGTTCTGCCCCCCAAAATGCGCATGCGTGCAATGCAACTCATGTTTTCCAGGAAGACAGAATATCATTGGACAAATCTCGAGCCACGCACAATGATGTCATCACGTTCAAAGAAAACAGAATTTCACTGGACCAATCGGCATCTTGAATGTTGCAGCTACGGGAAGATAAGTGACGGACGTGACCGTTTGCCGCCACTGCTGCTGCTGCAAGTTTTGCCCGGCTACGCCGAGACTTGGAGAGGTAAGAATCGTAATATTCTATATTAGTTGGTCAACTACGTAATGTTGTGAAGAGTTGAATAAAGAAATTCTTTTGACTTAAGGTGAAATATTTAACTGTTATGATGACGGAGTGGTCCGTTGGAAGGTGGAATGAGGTAACGTTAAGCTAACGTTACTGGCGTCTGTCCAACAAGTAACGTTAACAACTATTTGATTCAACTTAAACTTGACTTGAAAATATAAATAATGAAATAGCTCTCCAAGTTCACAACAAAACGTGTTATGAGTCGGCATGTTGTGAGCTTGCATTTCATTTCATTTATCTTTATTTGTTGTAGAGGGCCAATGTACATGAATGGAAATTTTTAAAAATAAAATGTAAATGCACCCAATTGTAGCCAAAAGACTAATTTCCTGCCAATGGAAATTAGAATTAGAAATTAGTGGAATGATCTGCTCTTTTCTGGGATGCTAGAGTTCACGGTCTTAAAAATACCATCTAAAAATACCAGTCTAAATTTTTGTGCCCAAATACAAATTGTTAAACATTTTCTCTCTCTCTCTCTCTCTCTCAGGGTGTTTTGCATTTGTCAGATGGGAGGATGGTTATACCAGCAAAATCTTTACAGGATCTGACATTTTGGCAAGAGATGAGGCTCCTGTGCAGCTGCAAGATCATAGATCAGGAGATCCTGTTTTAGCAAAGTTGTCAGATGGTAAATTTTATAGGGCCACTGTTGAATATATTTCAGGGGAAGATCAGGCTATGCCGCCAAAAGACCAACCAACTCCACAGGAGTCCTTTTTATATATGTTAAAAGGTGATGAGCCATCAGACTCAACGTCAGGGTCTGACACCCTTATAATAGATAGGAGCCCACTGTCTGATCATGGCGAGAAAATCCCAGCACATACAAGAGGCCGCAACACCGCTGGCCCACCACCCTATGGGTAGGCTTGTCATAATTATTACATAATCGCCTGGGCCCACAAGTTCAAAACTTCTACCCTTCTTTCATGTCTGGTCACTTCAGTCATTTCTTTGTAGTTATCTGTCATATCTATTCTGGGCAATTTGTGTTTACAGAAATGTCATGTATGGTTCAATGTAATTTTATGATAGCTCTACCAAAGGGGGCACCATTGGTCCATCACCCTACGGAGGCAATACAGCCAGCCCATCACAATATGGCCTCAACACCTCTGGTCCTTCACCCAGCGGAGGCCATGCAGCTGGCCCGCCAGCTAGTGGGATCAATCCACCTGACAACGGAAAAGCAGCTCGCCTGGCACCGGACAGGAGAGATGCAGGCAGCTCATCTGATGAGGGCAACACCCCATATGGACAGCAGGCAGAAAATGCATGGACACCATGTGATGGATGGATGTAAGGGGGAGGTCGAAAGAATCCTACACGAAAACAGAAGGATGATGAAGTCATCTCGAGAATAGGCAAGTGATTTCTGCTAATTCATTCATGATGTGATTGTTTTGTTTACCTATATTAGTGATTGGGCCTTGGGGGCTTAAAGGTCAAATGAGAAAAACTCTGTTGTAAAAGTGTTAATGCAGTGTTTCCCCTAGGTTGAGAATTTATTTGTGGTGGTGGGCAGGGCAGTGAGGGGTGGCGCGTGGCGTTGTGGCTCGCCGTGGTGTTTGATAAGTGCATTAAAAATAATCGAGTCGAACAAAGGTTTATGAACTAAGCTTATTTATTGCACATAATCCTTGATATCATGAGCAAATTAAAAATAACACTTAACATGTTAAATTATAGTATGAACATAATTTAACAGCACAACAATTCATTATATTAATTATTATTGTGATATTTTAATGACGATAGGGTAAAGTGTATAAATGGGCTAAAGGTGATCAAATTAATCTGAACTAGTACAATTAAGTAAAATCCATTTTCACTCCTTTTCCCTCAACTATATGAATATTTTAATAGAAAAAATTAAGTGCAGCAGTGATATGCATAAAACACAATGGCTCAGACCGTAAATTTAGTTACATGTCCAGTTATACATTTAACAGAAGTGCAACATTATTTGTGTACCTACAAATTACAGATGTACCTTAACCTCTTAAAGTTAGATTAGATGCCAGAATCTACAGATGTTCCCTAATTTAAATTTACATTAGTTCTACTCAAGCACTCATAGCTCTCTCCGTCATACACACACATTATATATATATGTATATATATTATATATATATAATATATTATATATATATATATATATATAATATATATATATATATACATATAATATATATGTGTGTGTGTGTGTGTGTGTGTGTGTGTGTGTGTATATATTATATATATATATATACGTATATATAGCTTCAGACTCTTTGCGACCTCACTGGAGAGAGACATCGTGACAGCCCATCTTCACCATCGGGCCAGCAGGAGCTCTTTCCTGGGAGCGGCGTGTTCATCTCATTGTTCTGCCTTGCTGCCATGAATCAAGTATGAAAACCACATTGCATGCGTCTGTTTCATGCACTTTTTGATCATTTCGTCACTGTTGAGGAGTGTCAAAATGCAGTCCCGGGTCCTTTACTGTATCAAAGTTGATGGAATCCTAAGTAAGTTTTCTCAAAATTAGGCTCTGTGTATTTTCAGGCCAGGATAGTGGGGATAATGATCATATCCAATCAGGACAGTGTAGCAATGATTACTATCAGAATAGAAGTTTGACACCAGAAATGAAGTTTTATCCAGTATCATTTACAGCACCTTTAAGGATAATAGAATGTTGTTTATATTTATGTTTATGATTGGCTCAAAAAGCTCAAGAAAGCCTTTGTCAACAAATGTAGGGCCAGAGCAGGTTCTAAGGAGTAGGCCACTGCTATAGCCTACAGTATGTGGACTGTTTTCTCTCTCACCCTTTCCTTTTTCTTTTTCATTTTCATGGACCAAAGGTGTTAAGTCAGTACCTGCCAAGTCTGTTAGTATGTGAGTTACTGGTAGTATGTTCTCAGGTCCTTTTCACATGGCTTCATGTGCTTGATCCAAACCCAAGTGTGATTGTTCCACATACCTCAGCAGGCCTGGTCAGTGTGTTCATTGTTTACAATCTGGAAGTGTGCATTTTCTGTATGCAGGCCGGATTGCTTTTTAGAATGCACTACAGTTCGCATGGTGCTTATTCCAGTTCCATAAACAAAGCTTCTGTTCTAAACGGATCTCTGGGTGTAAACGGCATGTTTCCAACTTTGTAAATGTATTTCTGTTTTACTTAAAAGAATAGTCCACCAAAAATGAAAATTCAGTAATCATCTACTCACCCCTTGCTGAGAAGAAGTCAGGTGTAGTTTTTTAACTACATAATTTTTCCAAACAACGGATTTCTACAGTAACCATGGACGAAACCGAATAAAAGTATCCCAAAAAAACTTAATTCTGCATCCTGCTGCTTGGAGGATGTTGAAGGTTTTTTGGGGATACTTTTATTCGGTTTTGTCTATAAATCTTTTTGAGTTTTAAGTTTTGAGGATTAAAAAACTACACCTGACTTCTTAACAGCAAGGGGGTGAGTAGATGATGACTTTTTTTTATATTTAATTTGTTTTTATTTTTGTATTCAATTTATTTTTATTTTTGTATCTTATTTATGTTTTATATTTTTGTATTTTGTTTAATGTTTTTTTTTTATATTTAATTTAATTAAAAAAAATGTAAATGCTGCTACGCAAATACTAATTTAAAGTATTAAACTTTGCAATATTGAGTATTGTTTTTACAGTTAATTCTAATTACTAAAGATAATTAATCTTTAAATTACATTTTCAATTTGTTCTCGTATTTCTCAAATATGGCTCAGATATCATTCTCATATAGCTTCATTAAGACATTTAAGAGAAATACTAAAGACATGGAAGAGACATTGGACACACAATGATAATATCTCTTTTAGGGCTCATACTTCTCAGATTTGTCTCATAAAAGTCTCAGATTCATCTCATGTTATTCTCTTTAATTCTCCTTCAAAATGACCAAGACATAATTGCGATCAGGGGCAGACAATTATGAGATCTCCTCTGTTAATCTCACTTCGCAAGTATTGCTCAAATGGTTATCTCAACTCAACCTCCTTTGTCTTAGTGATGTCTTGTCTCTTTTTAGCTTATCTCTTGCTCCTAAGGGACCCTTAGGAGAAGTAACTCAGAAACAAATGATCACAGAATGATAAGAATATGAGAAGCTCAAATTGATCTCAAGAGATGAGATTGAACCACAGATGAGCAACACATTTTTCCTATGGGATATATGCACTGTGAGTGGCTCATTGCGTTTGAGGGCAGGCTCATACTTTGGATCTCTTGATTCTTTTTCCCGATTTAATTTCATTATTGCTCCCATCCTCCCCTGGGCGTAATCAAGAACATAAAATTTTGGGTGCTCATCCGGGATAAAAGGAGGAAACTGGGTCAAGCCAGTGTTTTACTTTGTGCTGATTATCTTTAGTGACTGTTGTGGTAATTATTGATATTAGCCTTCATTGAGTGTTCATGCAGTTTCCTGGATAAGACAGGTGAGTGTCAAGTTGGGCTTTATCAGTCTTTCCATTGGGCACTCATTTATTATTTTGCCTTTTTTTTTTTTTTTTTTCAGAGTAATTCAGAGATAAGGTTTCCAGGTGGAGGTAGGCATTTCATGGCTCCTGTCGCTGAAGTTCCACCATTCAAGTTACCTCAGGCAGGTGCCCGAGAGGATAGGTAGTTGAAGTTTGGGTTGAGCAGGAACTAGGGAAGTTTGTTGTTGTAAGGCTGAGCTTGATATTTGTTTGTTGGGTGTGGCATCTGACATCAAATTTATTGTGTTTTTAATTGACAGGTGTAGTTTGATGGTAGCTGGTGAGTTATTTTAATTAGCCTAAGTGGTTAGCCATAGCATTAGCTGTTGTCAGCCTTACCTATCCTAGCCTGGTTTAGTCAGAGCTGCAGGCAGAGTCACTTACTGCTTCTGCTTGTACACCATTATCATCAGGTTCTGCTGCTGCATTTGATGTAGAATTTTAGTTAGTAGTTGGTAAAGCTCAGGAGACATGCTCTTCTGTTTCTGTGAAGAATAGTGTTGTTATGAGTTAGGGCTTATAGACAGCACTTCTATGCCTTTAAAAAGCATTCAACATGGAAGCCTGATAACCTACCCTCAGTATGTGAACTACTGTTGTTAGAGGGATTTACTGCCATTTAGTTTAATTAGTCAGTGTGTTTGACACGTGAAATCATAAAATATGATTGTAGTAAATTGCAGTTGTCATCCATTTGTACATTCAGGGGTACATTGAGGGTCAAAGCTCTTCCTGAGTCTCTAGGTGCTGGCCTGATGTAACACATTTGTTAAGTGTGATTCCTTCCCTCATGATCCTTACAAGAAGCCTAGTAACATGCATGCTGACGCTGCACTGGCAAATGTCTCTTTGTCAGGTTCTGTCGTAACCCAGCCCAAGTTCGATCAGTGGTGGAGATAAAACTGACTAAATGTGGGATGTAGTAAGGATGTATGGGATTATCATTTTTTTCCCCAAAAAAAGTATGAGGTTTTACTTGTAATGTGATATTCATTAATTTAAATCTCTGCACAGTCAATGTACATCGTTTCATCATTACTTAAAGTACACATTTGACTTGTGTACCCAGGAGATATTCCACAAAGCAGGATTACTAAAGTAGCCTAGGAGTGTGATTCATACACAAAAAAAGGGACACTAATCGTGAACCAAATTTCAACAGTTTTGAAAGTTATCTGGCTAACTGTCTAAACATGTTTTGTGGAGTATCAGGTTTGTCTTGGCTAGCTAAAACAAACTTATGACTTCCATGAGACTTCCATGTTGGCCTAATTTTTCAGCCCTGGAGGCTGTTGCTTGGGTGAACATAAGGCTGCTGCTCCTCCAGAAAGGCAGCTAGACGGTCAGGGCCCCGTTTCCCAGTTTCGATGTACCTTAGCGCTCTACCAAAGTCTCTAAGATATACCTTAGCTACAGCTAGTGTTTCCCAAACTGTCCCTTAGCGGGTGCTCGTAAGGAGAACTGCTAAGGTACATCGTAAGTTGGAGCTGTCCTTCACCACGGTGCTGAAAGTGTATTAAATTGATCTCACATAAAGATCCCTTAACAACCCCTTTAATACTTCTTATGATTTCCCAAAACTTACATTTCTCACCTGTGTGCTGGATGTATGGGCTCCAGCAGATTGACCCGACTGACCGGACGCCATCATCTCAAGCAAAACGGACACTACGCTGCGTTCACAGTGCTATGTGGAAATCGGACATATCAGCACTTAAAATGTGGCTGTTGAACTGCAAAATCTGGCATAATTTATCGCTCTTATACTGCAATTGGTGCTCGGTACTATCTAAAACAGATTTCTAAATGGAAGTTTGTCACTGGCATCAATTTTTACACTTCCAATCACATGAATATGCTATATATAAGTGGTGAGTTAGAATTTTTTTAGTTCCTACGTTCCCTGAAGGCACTGTGACTCATGATTCCACACCCCTCTCAGTTGATGCCATGCCCTCCACGCCACATCAGGGTCAAAAGTCTGAAACTCAAAAAACAGATTTGAAACTGAAAAAAAAGATCTGTAAGTGAAAAAAAGATTTGAAAGTGAAAAAAATAAGATTTGAAACTGTCAAAAATAAGATCTGAATCTGAAAAGAAAAAACATGCTACTGAAAAAAAATAAGACCTCAAATGTTAAAAATATTTATGGAAGTGAAAATAAATTATTTATTCAAAAGAATTACCAAAGTGAATATTAATTATATTTAACCTGAAAAAATGTTTCATACACTTATTTTTATTTTGATTACATTGTTGTATTTTTCAAAATTCAAGATCAACACATGAATTTTCAGTTTCAAATTTTATTTTTTCTGGTACAAAATTTTTGACCCTAATGTAGCTCCATACCCATGGACATTCTCCCGCTCAGCCTGGGCATCGGGGACCCTCACCGGGCAGTAGAAGCTGGCACAGAATGCTCTGTGCTTCAGAGTCCCGTCCGCTGTAACACAGCCATGATTTCGTCTACAATGAAGCAAGCAGAAGTGACTTGCTTGATCACCTATATTGCTGGTGCCACCCGCTTGATTAGTTTCCAGCCGGCCTCATTGACTTCAGTTTGATCAATTCATCCATTATCTGTCAGATATTCAGTGGTAGGGCACAGCCTGCAGCCTCGTCAGAAAAAAACATATCCTCAGTTAGTTAGATCCATTACATAAATGAGTTGAATGGATAAAAGAATAAACCTATATAATAATATATATATATATATATATATATATATATATATATATATATATATATATATATAATATTCAATATTCATTATTATTTTTCATGATGTTAATTTTAAACTAATGATGTAATTTGTGCAAGGAGTCTAGATGTGAATTATGCTGCAACTGTCCATTTAAAAAGCATAATTTTGGCCTAATAAAGCTAAAACTGTGACAGGATGAATGGAGCGCATCACTGAGGGACAGCTTATGAGTGGTTCAGACTGCCCTTCTTAAGATATACCTTTCAGAAGATATATCTTCACTAAGGAGACTCTGGGAAACAGCCCGTAAGCCTACACTACACACACAATTACCAATTCACAGACAAATTCATACAGTGGTAGCTGAGGCCACCATGCAAGGTAGTCAGTTTTTTTAAGATGACACAAAACAATTGAACAGTCATCAGGAGCAATTTTGGGTTCAGCGTCTTGCTCAAGAATGCTCCAACCTGCGGACTGGAGGAGCCTGGGATTGAACTGCTTCCGATTAGTTAAGGACCCGCTCTACCTTTTGAGCCACAGCCGCCCACAATGCTTGCTTACACATCAATTCAGGTGTGGCCCATTCTTCTGACACACCTCTGCCATTCGCACAAGGAAGAAAAAGCATAGAAAAAGCCACAATCAGAATGGGAGAAGTCATCCCAATTATAGTTAGGTTTCAGGGGGGAGATTTCCACCTTTCTCTGATTCATTTTTATGGGACGAAATGGAAAGCTTAAACAAACAAACAAATAAGGACCCCCCCATTGGAGTTTTTGTGTTTGAGGTTTAGTGATGCTGCACCAATACCTTCCAAGCTGTTTCAGAATTTTAGCATGTGTTCACCTTCAGCACTAAAATAATTAATAATTATTAATAAAAAATATTAATTATGTTAAATAATGTGACTTAATTTACATTAAGTCGCCTCGACAGGCACCATTCCCATGAAAGTAAAAAAGTTTGCCAGGTAATGATATCAGTCTCATAAAGTTCACTAAACTATCAATTTGGAATTTTGATTAACAGTTAAATTAATAACCATAACCAAAATTGCCATATCAATAGTAAAGGCTGAATGATTTCGGAGATCTTGACATAGTAGAGGTTGACTATTCATTCAACTATCTAACTATTTACAAGCATGGGTGTGTTAAAGATAGCTTCAGATCAGGGGATGTCTGCCTGACTGTGTGGTCAGGACAATGACAAAGGAGAGAATACGGATTACTGATGCTGATTTGCAGGGCACTGCCCTGTCCTTTTGCACCTGATCTGTGACGACTATATTAATGTGTAACCCGTTACACCAAAAATGGCCTTCCACATAGTAAAAGGAGTTACTAAATCCTTGTTGTGAACTCTGATTTCCCTGCAGAAAAGGCTAATAACAAGGAGAATTTCACTCAAGGTGTTACACTAGTATTACATTAACTCTAAATACGTGGATAACTCATTTTAATTAAAAATAACACTAACTACTAATTGCAACCTTGAGAAATCTTTCTCTCTCTACCAGGATCATCTCAGTTTAATGTCATGTAAGACAAGTCCTCTACATTCACATCTATGGAGACGTTTAATGAGCAAGTATTGCTCCTGATTGTGATGTAACAGTTTTCACTCACTCCTCACAACTTCTTCACATGATACTGTTGTTAAAGTCTGCATGGTAATAAGCAAAGTGTGAGACACTAATTGGTTTCACTATGACAGATACAGTAAGCGGTATTACTGTAACAGACACTAAATGGTATTGCCATGATGACCACAAATTGGTATCAGTGTGACAGACACTGAGGGAAAGAAGGCACCTGATCTTGTTCTGCAGAGAACACTCAAAGATGGTTGCTAAGAAACAGGTCTTCGATAGTCTGTGTGTGTGTGTGTGTGTGTGTGTGTGTGTGAGAGAAAGAGAGAAAGAGACAGACAGAGAGAGAGAGACACACACACACACACACACACACACACACACACACACACACACACACACACACAAACTGTATCAAAACAGAAGGCTACTCACAGTTGTTTGGGCCTCAAACATTCACCCACCCACCCACACACACACACACACACTTATTTTAATGCACTGATTCTAATTTATTTATTTATTTATTTATTTATTTATTTAAGTTAGAAGGGACAGTGCACATTAATGAACATTTGCATGTAAATATGCCAGATTATAGCCCCAGGCTAATTTTCATCCGTAGTCCCTTGGCAGGTTGATCTTACAGAGTAGTAAAAATGTTAGAAGAAAGGAAAGGAAGAAAAACATGTGATAGTGAATACACTGGATCACCGAGGACAAGGAGAAAAAAAACATACCTTAAGAGAAAACATAAAAACATGGTGTACAAACATCAAAAACTGGGGCAATTGAATTGAATGTCTGTCCAGTCCAGTGTATGAAATTGAGTCAAAATAAAGTGCTATGTGCTGTGGGTATTGCATAATGTCCATAATTACATATTTTATCTAAAGTGCAGATGCTGACATGAATATGTAAACGCCAACAGTCATGAAGTACAATTTGAGTCCATATAAAATACTGTACGTTTAAATTATTGCACAATGCCCATGTGGATATTAAAAAAAAATCAATAAACAGTAATTAATTGAGTCCACATAGAATTCAATGAGTTATTGCACAATGCCCATAAACCACAATTTTCAAGTATTTTTGCTGTAAGTGCTAGTGCTGATACATAATTATCAATATACCAACAGTCGCATTTCACAAAGTGCTAAGTGCAGGTGATATTGCACTATGCCCATGAAGTGCTACATGCTGGTATTTGAGTCAAGAATATAATACCTATGATTACATATCTGATTGTTTCTGAGCCACACTTTTAAGTGACCCTTGAAAATAGCAAAGCTGGAGCTTTCTCTGATAGAGGGTGGTAAGGTGTTTCATAAAGTGCTTCCTCCGAAAGACAGAGCATTTTGACCAAAGGTGGTACATCTCAGTGGCACTTTGCAGTCATCTCTAACAGTGGTTCTAGTAGTTTGAACTGAGGAGTTAACGATTGTCATTTGTTTAATGTGTTCAGACAGTGGGGGTGGAGCCAACCCATGTAAGACTTTATATATGAAACAGGCCACTCTGAATTTTTTTTGAAATTTTCAAAAGTTTAGTAGCTTGTACTTTGGAAGGATGGCACAATGATGATATTGTAAGGCAGATCACAAATGTTAAGTTTGACCCTCCATTATCCTGTTATAAGATGTGTTATGTGCTTAATGTAGCATGTTGATTGGTTAGTGAGAGTGACATCAGCGCGCATGAAGAACGTAACAAGTTTTCCACGTTAGGTTCTTTTGTTTTGAAGTTGGATGTTGAACGGTGCTCACAGTTCACTGCATGGACAGGCTAGCTTCAATCAATCAATCAATCAATTCAATCAATCAATCAATTTTATTTATAAAGCCCAATATCACAAATCACAATTTGCCTCACAGGGCTTTACAGCATACGACATCCCTCTGTCCTTGAGACCCTCACAGCGGATAAGGAAAAACTCCCCCAAAAAAAACCCTTTACCGGGGAAAACAAAAAGGGTAGAAACCTCAGGAAGAGCAACTGAGGAGGGATCCTCTTCCAGGACGGACAGACGTGCAATAGATGTCGTACAGAACAGATCAGCATAATAAATTATCAGTAATCTGTATGACACAATGAGAGAGAGAGAGAGAGAGAGAGAGGGATAGAGAGAGAGACACACACACAGAGAGAGAGAGACAGAGAGAGACAGAGATGCAGGACAGACGGTAATGACAGTAGCTTACAACAACATTCATGAAAGCAATAATATTATCGTTATAGTTCTGGCTACTGTGGTACAATATGTTGAAAGTATATATTAGTATCTGGCAGTATACATGTGTGATAATAATCATATGTGTGTAATAACAGTAGAAGTATGACTAATGACTAATGATGGCAGCAGCAGCAGCAGCAGGAGGCATCTGGCAGGACCACGGCAGCAGCACAACACATGTCACACTATCCAGGCACCGCTGCAATAAGAGTTAACCTGAGAGACAGTGGAGCACAAAGGCTCCGGAGAAGAAGCCGAGTTAGAGAGAGAGAGAGAGAGAGAGAGAGAGAGAGAGAGGGAAAAAGAGAGGGAAAAAGAGGGAGAGAAGGTGCCCGGTTATAGGGGGTCCTCCGGCAGACTAAGCCTAAGTCAGCCTAACTAGGGTCTGGTACAGGGCAAGCCTGAGCCAGCCTTAACTATAAGCTTTATCAAAGAGGAAAGTCTTAAGTCTAGTCTTAAATGTGGAGACGGTGTCTGCCTCCCGGACCGCAACAGGAAGATGATTCCACAGGAGAGGAGCCTGATAGCTGAAGGCTCTGGCTCCTGATCTACTTTTGGAGACTGTAGGGACCACAAGTAACCCTGCGTTCTCAGAGCGCAGTGTTCTGGTGGGATATATAGATATGACGGAGCTTGACCATTTAGAGCTTTATAAGTTAACGGTAGGATTTTAAATTCAATTCTGGATTTTACAGGGAGCCAGTGCAGAGAAGCTAAAACAGGAGAAATATGATCTCGTTTCTTAGTTCCTGTTAGTACATGTGCTGCTGCATTCTGAATTAGCTGGAGAGTTTTTAATGATTTACTAGAGCTACCTTATAATAGAGAGTTACAGTAATCCAGCCTTGAGGTAACAAAAGCATGGACCAGTTTTTCTGCATCTTTTCAGGTCAGGATAGGCCTAATTTTTGCAATATTACGCAGATGAAAAAATGCAGTCCGTGAGGTTTGTTTCAAATGAGAATTAAAAGACAAATCTTGGTCAAATGTTACTCCGAGGTTTCTTATGGTAGTGGTAGAGGCCAGAGCAATGCCATCTAGAGAAACTATGTCATCAGATAAAGAGTCTCTGAGTTGTTTGGGGCCAAGAACAATAACTTCAGTTTTGTCTGAATTTAACATCAGGAAATTGGTGCTCATCCAGGTTAATTGGTGCTCATCCAGGTTCAGCTTGCTGTTCTGTGCCCAAGCTAGAGGCCACAACCCAACTTATAAGCATTCCATTGAGATTTATGCTCTGTACTTACCGGCTGAAGTTCAGTAAAGTCTACAAACGGAGATTCCTTGTTGTGTGAAGTACTTTCCACCCACGCATAGAGGATTACAGCTCATCAAAAGGTCCGAGCACAACAATAGTCTAATTTTCACAAATTGGTATCACTTAAAGGGACCACACAATTTTGGTATTTTTGACTTCCTCTATGTCTCTAGTTTACATTTTGGTATGATAGACCTGCGTATCTAGCAGCTTAATAATTTTTTTTCCTTCCCAAAATTGAAAATAGTCAAAATTGAGGCTTCTCCAAAAGGGACAGTGTCTGCCTTATAACACGAATCTCGGGAAATAATTATCAGAATGTCACCAAATTTGGACTGAATGTTCACAGACAGTTGCTGCACACAATGCAGTAAAGATTTCATCAGTACCTTGCTCCTTTTAAATAATATATACACCTAAACACACATGAATTATAGGTGGACGTGGAATAAGGAATAAAGAATCCAAAAGGCATGTATATATGTGTAATGTAAATAAGCCAATCACCCAAAAACTGCATTTACATGTGCCAAAGAATGTCATCTTATCATAAAAGTAGGTTATTAGATTATTCACCTCACCATCTGATGTCACCAGCCCCTGACAGGTAGCTAGTGCAGCCAGAACTTCAAACAGACAAATAGAATGGGGCCCTGTCCAGGGGCTAAAGGGATCGTTTTCACAACTTGGTAGGCCCCTATCACCCATGGGGACCAAACAATTTTGCCATTTTTATCTCTCTACAGGTCTCCAGTTTATATTTTGGTATGATAGCCCTGCCTATCTAGTAGCTTAATTACAGTTATCACTCTGGAAACAAACTTACACCCGTGTAAGCAAAACACTACAAATAGGGTGAAAAATTAACTAATAGATATCCCCATGAAACTTGCCCAGTTGATCACTCATATTAAGACAAATATTTTATTTAAATATGCATCAATTTTGTTAATGAAGACAATCACAACGAGGGGAAATTGATTACGCAGTTACTGACCTGCTGCCCTCATCCTAACTAACATTCAGAGCTACTATGCTGAAATTGAGTGTCAGCGGAGAGCATGGAGAGGCAGCAATGGCAGACTTCGAATCAGGTGGTGAAGAGACAGGAGCTGTGGCTGGTGAGTCCCTTAAAACAGAGGGAGAGATGGCATAAGGCACAGAGATAATGTCAACACTAGGAACACGAATTAGAATTTAGGCCATCTAGAGCCGTTATTAAGTACTCTGTCACATCATTCATCATCCACATCACTATCATTCAGCTCCGGAAAACATTCCAGCTCATTTGCCTGGTTGCTGCAGGTTTGTAGTTTACACATGTCTGTGCAATGCAGACCATTTTGCAGGCATGGGCATTCTGAAAGTTTACATGTTTGTGAGCAGGAGCATGATAGTATGGCCAATACAGCCTCTGGTGCAGGCGTACCTCGCATCCACTCAATGGTCAGAACCTCATCATGGATCTTCCATCCATGATCCTTTGGATTTGGTACACTAGGATTGCACTCCAGACTCCTCCACTAGATACAGGCTGATATTTTGCTCGCAAGGCATGCATGTAGAGACAATCTTCACAAGGTGGAAGCTGACTGGAGTCTATTTCTCCACGCCTTGCACAAAATAGCTGGTAGCGAAGCGTGTTAACTTTAGTTGTGTTTGTGGAAGGCAGGTACATCTGACATGTGACCCCCTGGAGCTTTTCAAATAGGTCATCTGAGACCTCCCAGGAGCTTACCAACTCTCTGAATGTGTCTTGGCAGGTCTTGTTAGTCTTTAGTTTTTTAAATATCGCTGACTTTCCACGGCCACTGAAAGAGCTAACTGTATAGGAAGATGTTTGGGCTTAATAATACAGATTAGTGAGCAGTGATAACTAACATGTCTTTGGGGTCATCAGGTGGGAAGCTCCTTTTCACCAGTGTTTTGTCTAGTTGGTCCCACAACACCTCGAAGAGGCTAGACAGTGATCTCTGCCGTCCCAGAGACACTCCCCTAATGCCAGGTCCCACTGCTCCCCGCACCAACCCAACAACCTCCTTTACCTTACTTACACATGGCTTTCTCTGTGGAAAGCCGTTTGAGCATTTATTCAATATCCTTGATATCAGACTTAAGGTTCATGTACTAGTAAGCTTTTTGTCCTCACTAGTAAGACAATTTGGCGCACTAGTAGAACTACTAGGGCGCACTAGTAGAACGACTGTGTCTTACCAGTAATGTTTTTTCCACTACTAGTGCCACTTTTGGCCTACTAGTGCGCAATCAAACCCTACTAGTAAACTACTGTGCTGCACTAGTAACACAACTAGGCCCTACTAGTAGGCATGTGTCACTCACTAGTAGCCTTTTGGACCCTACTAGTAGCACCAAAATGCCCACTAGTAGCACTAGTAAGGCATTTTTTACCTCACTAGTACCACTAGTAAGTACAAAAATGTCCACTAGTAGTACTAGTAAGGTATATTCTACCTTACTAGTACTACTAGTAACAGCAAGAATGCCCACTAGTAGCACTAGTAAGAGCCAAAATGTCCACTAGTAGCACTAGTAAGATGTTTTTGATCTCACTAGTACTACTAGTAAGGGTCAAATGTCTACTAGTAATACTAGTACGTCTCTTTTGGCATCACTAGTACCACTAGTGAGGTCCAATGGGCCTACTAGTACTACTAGTAAGGTGTTTTTTACCTCACTAGTACTACTAGTAAGGCCCAAATTGTCTACTAGTACTACTAGTAAGAGCCACAGCAACCACTAGTAGCACTAGTTGGGATATTTTGGACCATACTAGTACTACTAGTAAGGGGAAAATGCTCACTAGTTGAACTAGTAGAAGCCAAAATGCTTACTAGTAACACTAGTTGCACAAGATGCTAATGGAAAGGTGGGAAATAAGCATGCATTGAGGCTTCCTATTGGCTCTCTAATTCAAAATAAGTAGTGCCGACAAATCAAGACTCAGGATTTTGTCATTATCCCACCTGCTTCATTTGCATTTTGCGCACTAGTACTACATGTTTGCCTGACGAATTGCAACTAGTGACACTAGTGGATTCATGGCGCAGCTTACATGTTAACTAGTATGTACCAAACTGTCCACTAGTAGTACTAGTACAGTATTTGTGACCTTACTAGTACAACTAGTGTGGGCCAGAATGTCTACTAGTACTACTAGTAACAGCCAAAACGTCTACTAGTAGCACTAGTGAGACATTTATTATCTTACTAGTACTGCTAGTAGAGGGCAACATGTCTACTAGTACTGCTAGTAACAGCCAAAATGTCTACTAGTAGCACTAGTAAGGGCCAAAATGTATACTAGTAGCACTAGTAAGTGGCAAAATATCCACTAGTAGCACTAGTGGGGGACTTTTGCACCTTACTAGTAGTACTAGTAACATCAAAAATGCTCACAAGTGTTGCTAGTGACAGATAATTCTTTCTTACTAGTGTAACTAGTGGAAGAAAGTTTGTCTTACTGAGCCTCTGAACCTCACATGTAAGGAGTTTGGCTGTACTAGTATGACACAATACACTACTAGTGCGCAACTAGCGCGCTACTAGTATGCAATTGTACACTACTAGTGCATGACTTCATGCAACTTGTGAGACATGTTACAAGTAAGACATTTCTGTGCACGAGTAGGACAACTTTGGCATCCTAGTAGGACAACTACATCTTACTAGTGAGGCAAAACTGTGCACTAGTTGACAACTGTGCGCTACTAGTACTACTCGTGAGGCACTTGATGTTAACTAGTAGAATTTTATAGTGTCACTAGTAGTACTAGTAACGCACAGTTGTCAACTAGTGCACAGTTTTGCCTCACTAGTAAGATGTAGTTGTCCTACTAGGATGCCAAAGTTGTCCTACTCGTGCACAGAAATGTCTTACTTGTAACAGAAATGTCTCACAAGTTGCATGAAGTCATGCACTAGTAGTGTGCAATTGCATCCTAGTAGCGCGCTAGTTGCGTACTAGTAGTGTATTGTGTCATACTAGTGCAGCCAAACTACTTACATGTGAGGTTCAGAGGCTCACTAGTAAGACAAACTTTCTTCTACTAGTTACACTAAAGAAGAAAAAATTATCTGTCACTAGTAACACTAGTGAGCATTTTTAATGCTACTAGTACTACTAGTAAGGTGCAAAATCCCCCCACTAGTGCTACCAGTGGATATTTTGCCACTTACTAGTGCTACTAGTTCACATCTTGGCCCTTACTAGTGCTACTAGTAGACATTTTGGCTGTCACTAGTAGTACTAGCAGACATGTTGCCCTCTGCTAGTAGTACTAGTAAGATCATGAATGTCTCACTAGTGCTACTAGTAGACATTTTGGCTGTTACTAGTAGTACTAGTAGACATTCTGGCCCACACTAGTTGTACTAGTAAGGTCACAAATGCCGTACTAGTACTACTAGTGGGCAGTTTGGCTTTTACTAGTAGTACTAGTAAAATCATAATAGCCTCACTAGTGTTACTAGTGGACATTCTAGCCATTACTTGTGTACATGTAAGTTGCAAGATGCCGCCACTAGTACTAGTGGACTGCATGCAAATGAGGAAGGTGGGACATGGATTTTGATTGGTGAATGTTCAAGCTGTGTGCTTGAGGCCTTAAAGGGGCCGCTCTGAATACCAGAGTGTTTAGCAGCAGTCATTTCGGAAGATGTGTCAACTTGTTTTGTATTATTATAAAATGAAAATTAACTGAATGCATTTCTTTGTTTATGTTTCTTAAGTATTTTTTGTTTATTCATGTTTATTATATACATTATATTACTTACAAATCAATATCAATTTTATCTCCACTTGTAGGAATTAAAATATTCAGAGCTAAGATAGATAGATAGATAGATAGATAGATAGATAGATGATTAAGTGGCTAAGATATGCCCAGAATTATTATTGTAATAGTTATTGTCATTACTTTGGTCCCCCTAGCAGTACTAGTGGTGTCCTTGATATCAGTGATATCCGTGATGTCCTTGATATCAGTGATATCAGTGATATCCGTGATATCAGTGATATCCGAGATATCCTTGATATCAGTGATATCAGTGATATCAAAGACATCCTTGATATCAAAGATATCCTTGATATCTGTGATATCCTTGATATACTTGATATCAGTGATATCTGTGATATCAGTGATATCCTTGATATCCTTGATATCTGTGATATCAGTGATATCTGTGATATCTGTGATATCCTTGATATCAGTGATATCTGTGATATCTGTGATATCTGTGATATATTTGATATCCGTGATATCCTTGATATCAGTGATATCCGTGATATCCTTGATGTCCTTGATATCACGGATATCACCTTGATATCCGTGATATCCTTGATATCCGACTTGAGGTCATGAAAAATTAAAAAGTTAAAAGATAGAAATGTACCTTGGTCGGTCAAGCTGACTCTCTACCAATAGATGGCAGTATGACTACATAAATGTATGGCTGGTTTGTTTCTTTGTTAACTGCTGGATTTTTTCCAGGGTATTGATACAGATGTATTTCACACTCTTAATTTCACTTGGCATTTGATGTGTATGATTTTATTTGCAACCTAGTTAAAGGCAGCATGTATTAACTTTTCATTTCTGAACCACATATCGGCCTACCTGTATAGAAGAAGGGGCATGTGTTGATTGTGTAGCATAAAAATAATGGACAAAATAATAATAATAATATAAAAAATATAATAATAATATAATAATAATAATGGATAAAATAAAGTCGCTATTGGACACCCTTCAATGGACCACATTTCAGTTAGCAGTGTATGCTGTACCTTCATTATCACACTCAACTCATAGTCAAACCTGCATGTCCTTCTGATCCAACTCTGCTGTCAGTTTCTTAGCAGCTCTGACAGCAAACTTACATCCGAAATTTCTTAATGTAGGCTGTTTGGTCTAAAGAATGATTTACTACTGAGCTATACAGTGTGAACACTGCTCTAAGAGTTGACTGTATCCAACAGTATGCTCACATCTAGGCTCTGCTGAGCAAATTCTCTTTCTGAATGACTCGCACACGCAGCTCTCGCCTTCTCTTGTCTATAAGGAGTCTTTTCTAAATTGTTAACACAGCGAATACAAAATACACATATTTGGCATAAACACCAATTTCAGGACCACAGTAACCCATGTCTAGGGTACTTTTTTTTTTTTTTTTACATATTCTAAATTATTTCAATCATCTTTTTAAGACAAATATTATTACATCACCATGAAATTATATACACGTTTTTAACCTCTTAACTTGTCTTGCTCTTAACATGAATTTAACTCAGACAAGTAAAAGAGTAAGCACATAAAGTATACAGTGCAAAAATGAATGAAATTATAAACAGTCAGACTCTCCAGCGTAGCCCACTGCGGTCACGCTTTCTACACTCCAAAATCTAGTGCCCGTCTACATCGCTTCGTACGTTAAAGCATGTGAGAGGTTCATGGTGCATTCAAGTGCACCTCGCAAACTCATTTGTTGAAATACATACATCTGTCCTTACTTTGTTGTTGTTTTACTACATTCTTTTTAAAGATCAAAACAAAATGATAAAACAAAATAATTGAAGCTAAACCAATTGCCCATTCAACATCCCATTCATTTCTGCATAGTAAGATTTTAAATTAACAACTCAAATCAAACTGTTTTCTGCAAACTCCACTGGATTATTGTTCTACATGTCCCTAGCTACCTCTGTGGACCTCTCACTCTCCTTCTTTCCTTTTGTAGAATGGGGCTTCATTTCACCATTTTTGCTTTTCTTTTCATGTGTGTGACACATCCAGCCCTTCCTGCAGCAGCCCAAATCAACTGGCCATCTCTACCTCCTATGCACCTCTTATCAGTCCATCATCTGCCTGCCCACCAGGCTCACCCCCAACTAGTTTGATTTTGTTGTATGCCTGCATGTTATCAGTCAGTGTTGTCAGTGGCAGTTAGTGTGGTTATCTGTGATTCTGTATGTGTTCCCCACGCTTGTCTGCCCTTTGTTGTTGTTGTTGTTGTTGTTGTAGTTGCAGTGAGCAGGATAAAAAGTAAGGAAGCTAAAACTGTTTGTTTTGAGTCGGCCACTGCGCAGCATCCACAGCTGGCGTCGCGAGGCCCATCACATGATCAATCGCGACCGCAGTTATAGGTCTGAGTTACAAACACCACAGCAGTAAGTGTTCCCGACCAAAGGAGTAGCAGAAGAGCTTGTGTTTGTCTCTTTTTTGAGACTTGTGTTGTTTGCTGGTGTCAACGCTTAGTGTTTTATTTTGAAAAACAACCGGATGTTATATTGTTATTTCTGTGCTTTACTTCCTGTCTGCTAGGTGCTAAATTCAAAAATGAAAACGCAATCCCACAATAGCATTTAAATTTTCAATTTACGTATAATTTGTATCATAATGAAAATGAAAATTCAATAATCAATGACCACTTTTTACAATTATTTTGCTGAGAACATTCACTGATTTTCTGCTGTGTATAAAGTAATGTTACATACAGAAAATTGGAGAAGTAACAGCTATATTGAATGATTGTAAGTACATTTTTAATTACATAACTTTGTTTTTTGACTGTTGCAGTTTGGATGAAAAGAAAGGAATCACTGTGGGCTCAACATATAGAAATGTGTAAAAAGCAGGGCAAAGAGTTCAGGTGGAGAGGAAATAATAAATAAAAATAATTACGCTTCAATTTTGTTCTGGCCTCTTCTTTAAGTTTGCAGTCAACATAATACTTTATCTCAATTAAATGTATGGAAATTAATGTATATGTAACACAAAAAGGCAATTTATCATTTGGGCCAGTAAAAAAATATGCTTGGCTGGTGGATTTTTTCATCTACCGGTCCACTTGGCTGGTGAGTGAAAAAGTGAATTTCAGACCCTGTATATATGTATATATATATATATACATATATACATATATATTAGTATATATATAAGTGTATATATATATTAGTGTATATATATATATTTTATACACACACACATATACAATGTGTATATACAGTTCAACTTTGACATAAAAAATAACGATCTATAAATGAGTTTTTAAAATCTGCCTCTGTAGCCATACATTGTGAACTGCGTATGATTTCAGCATCAGATTGTTAGAAATTGATCCTATAAAATAACTGGAAATTTTCCGCAGAGGTAGCTGGAGACATGTACAACAAATATCCAATGGAGTTTTCAGAAAACACTGTCAGAATTTTACGAACAATGTTGAGGTATTAATCAATATAAATTAGCGACTATTATGCCTGTCATATCACTTGTCACATATAACGTTACAAATTAAATCAAATCTAACCACAAGGTGTCAGCAACAGGACGTAACTTCGGTAGCCTGTGTCTGGTGCATTGATCCGTATCAAGGCAGGAGGTGGCTCTGGCGACATGAGCGAGAGTCCGCATGAATCTGCTACGGAAAGTAGCTTTACACAAGTCATTAATCGTGTTTGGAATGCACTGGATGTTGCAAGAAGGGAACTGGCAATGCACAGGGACGAAAACTTGCTGACTGATACAAGAAACGCATTTTGGAGACGAAGAAGAGCTGTTCGGTTGTCAAGTAAGTCAAAGTTGGCTAACTGTCTTTGGGATTCTCAAATTAGCATTAGCAGCTAAATGTAAAACAAAGTATACTGAGTTAATTTCATTCCCCCTCACTTTTAACTCGCTCGGGGCTTTCAAAATGATCGTGTGTGTTTCTTGTTTTGTTTTTTTCATTCCAAGCAGAGTTGGGTCGTGCCAAAATTGATAGGGATTGGGGGGAAAGTGGCGGTATGTCCAGGCCTGAAAACCCGCGGGCTGGGTCGGGTCGGGTTGTAATTTTCAGGCTCGTTGAGGACTCTGTCCTAAAGTAACAGTACTCTTACTTGAGTACAATTTTTGGCTACTCTAATCACCTCTGTGTGCCAAAAGGGAGTCCACCAAAAGCCGCTTTACCTTTATTCAAAAGGGACTGGGTTTGTTAGTCATAATGTCGGACACTTAAAGCTATAGTCTACGAATTGAGAATCAGTTGAGAAAGATAGAGAAGTTGAGAGAAATTTGAAAAAAGCATCCCGCCCACACACACACACCCTGCCCTCTGTGCTACCTGATCCTTCCCACCGAGTATGTGGGCGTCTACGTGGAGACTCCCAGACACACCCCCTCTACCATAGCAACAAGGCGACCAGCAGTAAACAGACACGGAGCCATCCTTGAATGAAGATTTACCATGTCGGATTCGCAGGTATAGCAACATTTAAAGTTATTAAATGCATATTAAACGTAACGTAAATTACAGTGTCAACAGCTGGCAAGCTAGCGTAACGTTTTTAGCACTTTACAGCTACGTAATAAGGTACTATCAACAGCTAAAATGCCTCTGGTAGACTAACGTTACTGGGATAACAAAGGAAAAACTCATATAGGTTATTACTGCAATAATTCGGTAATGTCTTGAGCGTGTGTATTGGGATTACTCGTTAAAAGTCGTTATTATTGCTTTTTTAGACTTCCCCTGATAGCATGCCCGAGTCTCCGGTCCGGGTCCTTCCACAGGCCGAGCTCGAAGAAGGGGCGCGAGACGGTCTGCAAGAGGCAGGGGAGGAAGAAGCAGAGGCCGGGGATGGTCGCGGTATGACCTTACCGTTGTCACCGGAGGACCTCCGGCGGATGCAGGATCTCCAAGCGCAACGCATTGCTTATGAAGATGTAACGTTACGGTATATTTATATTTGTTTATTTAGCGCTACAGTGATGCAAACATCTACAACACCACTAACACACACAAACGTTTGTACTATTTGGTGTTTTTTCTCTGTAACTAACGGTGTATTTAGGGAGTCTTTTCTTATGTAGCCTATCTTATCTAGATACTACCTCTTGTGTATATTGTATATTGTACTGTATTTTTTTTAGCTTTGAGACCTTACCTCAAATTTTTCAACATTGTGTTTGTGTTCCTGCACAGGTTATTTATTTTCTGCTATATTTAAATTTTCAATAAAGAATTCAAAAGGAATATTGAGTTGTTTCATCTTTTTAGAACATAAAAAAAATCATAATAAATCTGTTGAGATTACATTTATTAGACTTAGACTTCCTTTATTGTCATTGCACAAAAAAACACAGCAGTGACATTTTGGCAACAAAATGTCGTGGCTTGGCTTCCAGATTACAACAGAATTGTGCAAAAAATATAGTCTATATAACTAAAAAACAAGAGCTAAATAATAATGAGTGCAATAGAGAATAAACAGAATGTAAACAACAGAATAAATAGTGCAAAACAGATGCTATGTCCTGGATGGTGGGGAGCGGGGTCCCGATGATGTTCTCCGCTGTCCTCACCACTCTCTGCAGAGACTGCCAGACTGAGGCCCTGAAGCTCCCAGACCAGACGGAGATGCAGTTGGTCAGCAGGCTCTCGGTGGTCCCTCTGTAGAAGGTGGTTAGGATGGAGGGGTGGGGGGGTTGGGTGATGGTGATGCTGGATGTTGCTGTCATCACAGCCTACTTTGGAAGGGGCTGACCTACAAGAAAAAACAAAAAAATATTTAAAAAATAATTACATAGACAGGTTTTGGTAGAATAAATTGGTAGGGTGAATGCATGAAGGTGTATCCACTAACACAAATATGTCTTTATGATAAATTTCATGATGATTTGTTCAAAATAAAGTATCTTCAACACAATAAGTTGCAACAGATTTACAGTTTTGTTAATGTGTACCTCGCATCCAACTGTATCTCAGATGTGTCTGAGGATTGATGGCAGCCAGATCATGAACGCCTTCCCCTTAAAAAATTACCACCACTGAAACGGAAAAAATACATTATCAATTGAAATATTTTATTCTGATGAGACATCATGTGTAAACATGGTAGGCAGTATTGTGAAAGTTCACTTTCTACACAAACCAGTTCAAAGTTCAGTTCACAAATTGCAAATGAAATGCTCTATTGCTTCCTCACAATATTACAATAAACATAACTCAATAACAAGCCCATGATATTTCGTGAAGGCTGTCATGAAAGTCAAGCTAATGATAACACCAGAACATCTGGTCAAATATAAAATATTTGCCTCTCACCGGGATGTTTGCGGTGTGTTTTAGCTGGGGTGTCTAAGAGCACGCCTTTCACAAACGCCACAATGAACACATTCACAATAAGGTTCATCAAGCGGAAATACACATGAACGAGTTGAATGTATTCAAGCACAACACTGATGATAGCAATGCTAGTTTATGATGCTAAAAACAAACGGCTAACGTTCAGACACAGTCTATTGCCACAGAGAAAACGACCGACAGCGTTTACAGTCATGAAGCCAGCATTGTCATGAGCTCACTGAACGCATTCAGGCACACCGATGATAGCAATGCTAGTTTATGATGCTAAAAACAAACGGCTAACGGTCAGACACAGTCTATTGACAGAGAAAACGACCGACAGCGTTTACAGTCATGAAGCCAGCATTGTCATAGACATATACAAAGTTATTTATGTAACAACTCACGCAGTAAAAGTTAAAAACTACCTACCTGTTCAACAAAAAGTCTGCTGTATCAGCATCAGTTTGCAGGCCCAAATCCTCCTGCAGCTTCCTCCAGCGGTGAATGGATGATCCGATGTTTACTCGGCTTTCAGTCCTGCGTTGCTCACACTTCCTCTTCGTCTCTGCTCTTTCCTCTGCAGACTTTCGCTCTCTCTCAACTTTTGCCGGTGGGGCAAGAGGGGGCCGCTTGCTGCTGTCGCTGTCTTTCTTCTCTATTCTACTAGCACTTGTTGCTAAACTGCTACTCGGCTAGTTGTTTGTAGCAGAGAGTTTATAACACGGAAGGGGGCGGGGACGAGGCGCAGCGCGGAGCACAGAGAGTCGGAGCAAGTTCTCAGGGAGTGTCAACTAGAGAGAGGAGGCTGGCTGAGAGGAGGGGAGAGAAGTTGACCAATAGAAGCCGTGCGGCCCTCTGCAGCCCTGCACCTACTAGAATGAATGGATTTTTTTCGTTTTTTTTGCTCTTCACATTGTGTAGATTGTAGTATAGGACCATAATCACCATCTAAATGAGGTTATTAATAATGATCAGACTTTCAAATCGTAGACTATAGCTTTAACAGTATTATAATGCAGAATCAAAGGGATAATTGGAAAACATATCTAAAAAAAAAATGTGTAGGCTTGATAAAGGATTTTAGACATAGAAAACACTATCTAACATCGAAAAGAAAATAGTCCGACTAGTTGTAGCATAAACGTCAGTATTGCCACAGAAATGTCATGCCTGATTACACAATGAACTGTCATCACTTCTTTTGACACAGTTGTGATCATTAGGTACAAGAAACGTTCCAGTTTGACAAAGAAGTGTGTTATAAGAGTCGTGAAGCTCTTGTGGGAAAGGGACAGTGCATGTGTGCATAATGAATGTGTTGTAGAATGGGAGACAGTGAGCAGCAGTGAGCGGGCTCATTCTGCATAATAATTGGCGATGTGCTTCTGTATGTTTTAGAAAACGCTTCTAGTCCCCTCCAAAGCAAACCACTGCACCACTCAATCAATCCTGGTCGTCCCCATTACATTTGTGTGTTTATTCTTAAGTTCTCTTTTGGAATGTAGGTGGAGAGCTAGAGAAAATTAGACTGCGCAAGTTTTCTCCCTCCTAGTCATACTGTAATAAGTGAAGTAACTGTGAAATAAAAAATCCTGTTGTTTTTTTTGGAGGAGGAGCCACTGACCCAGTTGCATAACAATATGTAATGTCTGCATTCTGTTTTTGTACAGGAACACAACAACCTGAAAGTCAGACAACTGCACGTTGGAGAGTAAAGCTCTTCCTGTTGCCAAATGCTGATCAAGTGACCCTTCCACCCAGTGGAGAATGCTCTAAACTAACCAGAAAAGGCTTAGGTAATGTGCACACTGTATTGTTTTGAATGTGAGCATGCCTTTGAGTTTTATGAATTTATTCACATAGAAAATGTACATCCATCAACATTACTGTTTATTTGCAAGTGTTGGACACAACGTTTGTCTATATCTGTATGCCACTGTGTGCAATGTGGAAAACAAGACAAACTACACAAGCTCTTTTAGTCCCACCTGATAACTCCGCCTCCTAACGCAGGTGAAAGTTCTGTCAGGCACATCATAAATCCCCCTCAATAACTGTCCACAGGAAGATTACAACCATCCCCCCACATTTCCTCACTACAATATCATGCCTATGTCAGTGTTAATTTGGTTGACGATGACTATGACGAAAAATATTCGTCAACAAAACTTTTTCACGGACGAAAACTGAATGAAAACTAAATAAAAAGTCAGAATTAATGACAAAGACTGTGACGAAATATAACTGACACTTTGGTCAACGAATAAAAACTAGACGAAAATGTTATGGTGGGATGAATGGAGAAGAGATCCAATCAGAGCAAATCTCTTGAGGGTAGGTTGATTGATGCAGATTACAGCAGAGCCATTCTAAAAAGCCACAGCAAGCTGAACAGGCAGCAGCATGTACACAGAAGGAGAACAAAGACGAGTTTGCAGAACTTCACACAGTTTTGTGGACGTTTTCACAAGAGTTAGGTTGTTTACATGATATTTAGTTGCTAGCGTTAACAGTTTGCAGTGCACCCGGTCCGAGTGCAACGGCATGCCTCATGAAGAACAGAAATGTCAGAGCTAGGTCCAGGACGAAAAAGAATAATTGACATCCACCAAATTGAAGCGACATTTACAGAGACATAGAGAAAGAGAGAGAGAGAGAGAGAGATTTTAAGTTGAAATAAACTGATTGATTCATTGTTATCAATTACTTATTGACTGAGATTAATTGATTGTTAATATGATATGAGTCAATCATAGTTACAGTATTACCAACAGTATAGATTATAAGTAATTTGTTGTAAATATAGTTTTCCTTTATTGTTGTTATTTATTATTTCCAAACCCTTGCTTTGGTAATATGTAAAGTGTTACCTCATGTCAATAAAGCCATTTGAATTGAAATTAATTGAGAGGGAGAGAGATTTACCACTCACTAAGACTATACTACGACTAAAAGGCTTAAGACTAGACAAAGACTAAAACTCTTATGATATTTACTCGACTAAAACTAGGCTAAGACTGAAAGATTTCAGATGACTAAAATATGACTAAAACTAAATGGTGTGTTATTCAAAAGACTAAGACTAAGACTAAATCATAATTTGCTGTCAAAATTAACACTGGCCTATGTTAACATACACATGCCTTATAAGACAATAGAAATGAACACTCTGCTCTCTGCCCATCTGCACTGTGTGGCCTCTCCTGTACTGACTCTTAAAGTGAGAATGAGACACAAGCCTCTTTCACTGCCGTTTGCATGCAGGGATCGTGCGCCAATTCTCCGCACCTGCCTCTGTGTGAAAGTTTTAGATGTGGAGAGGGGGGAAATTTGGCTCCGGCGCTGATCCGCCTCTGGAGGTAGTATCAGGGCTGCGTTATTGGTGAGCCGTCCCAGTGTGAACGGATAAGCCGGAGGTATGGAGCGATGGCGCGTCGGTCTGACAGTCTGATAACTGCACAGGTCTTCACTCAACTAAATACAGAGAAATGTCCCACAGAGCAACGTCAGACAGCGTCCTGTTTACTGATGGTAATTATGTATAATTATGTAATTTAGCGCGTAATTTAACTCCGTCACTTTCTAGATGGGTCAGGATCTCAATCACTACACATTATAACAGCATCTATATGATTATAAACTGTCCACGGGTTTACATTAAAAGGGGAACGCCTGGGGAAACACCGACGTAATCAACATGACATGTACCATCACGCCTCTTTAAGAGCCGCAGCGCCGGCTTTCTGTGTGAATTACACACGTGAAGGCGGAGATGCTTCGCTCTGTGTGAATCACCATCGGCGGAGAATTGCCGAACCACCGCTCCGGAGATAATGCGGAGAGGCTCTTTAAAAACGACTACACTCTGTAGGCTTTAGCAGTGAGTGACAGCAGCAAGAGGAGGGGGGAGGGGCTGCAGCCTGCATGGGACAACAGGGAGAAATCAAAGGCTTAAACACAATGTTCCTTGTAAAATCAACTATTCGACCGATCTGAACATGTGTAGTGAGCAGGATTCATCCTAATTTGGTCAAGACAACATGGTGTAATCCAAAAGTCTGTGTTTTTTTCATGAGGTAACATGTTACATGTTGCACAAATATTGACATTGTATGATTAATACATTACCAGTACAGCAATGTATGTTGGTCATGGCCTTTAAAGGCACAATAAAGCTTTTTTCTCAGCTTACTTGTCAGTAAAAATTGAATAAATGATTAGGTCAGTATCTTGATAACACCTTTTTTTCTTATTATTTTCCAGGGATCCCGAGTTATGATGTGTCAGGGAATGTCTCAGACAGATGTTACGTACAAATGTCTTGGACTCTTCCAGAATTTAATAATTACATCTGCCAAAGCTTTCCCACGGTTAGCCTAAATGTCATTGGATTTTATCTTGCAAGAGCTAATAAGTCGAAGGTTCTGGCTAAAATTCAGGCAAATACAATGAATGAGCTGAGAGCAGCAGTTGGCAGAAGCCGGATGTATATTATTCCCCAGACCAGCATCACACTGCCATTGGAGGTGAGTTTTTGTTGTTATTTTGGGCCAACACTCCTTTTGAATATTACCACATGGATAACAGTTACAATTCAGGCAGTTTGTTTTTTTCATCCAGATGTCAGAAGCTGAAAGGACTTGTGCCCTCCCAGAAACATCTACATCAGATGGATGTGAGACTGTTCCACAGTCTCCACCTGCTTTTTCATCATCCACATCACTGATAGGCACACCCATTGCCTCACCGACAGCCATCAGAGCTTCACCCTCACCCACTGCCCCCCCAGCCATTTTGTCAGGTCCATCCCAATCAGGTGCATCATCAGCCTGCACAGTTCTGCCCTCACCTGCTGTCCCCCAGTGCACACCTACACCAAACAGTCTTCATGCAAGTCCCCAGTCCTCTCCTCTTCACTCTCGCCACTTCCCTCTCTTCAATGATGGACACTGATCTCAGATTACCAGTGACAGACTTGAACCCGTCACTCGTAAGTTATAAAACAATAATGCATTTTAGTATGTACTTTTGATCACTCAGACTGAAGTGAAGAGGAAAGAAAAATCTTAATGTGGAGTAATCTTAATTAAAAGTCATCCTTTCAATTTAAAAGCTAAACTCAGTAAAAGACAGCTGGATTTAAATGGTATCTCTTGTCAATCAACAGGAGGCAAGTTTGGATTCTGCACAGTGGCTGAATGCAGGCACCCCAGAGGTAAAGTTAAGCATGACATTAAGTTGTGTGTTTTTGTAATGTAGTATTGAGTATGTTTCGTAAATATTGTTATATTTAAACATTATCATCTCATGCAACATTTGTATTTTTAAGGTCTTCTACAGAAGATCACGTTTGGAACCACTTAACAGGTATTTCTGGGGTTTACAAACAGCAGGAATTTGTGACACCACTTTTTATACCCATAAACAGTCTCAATACTCAACAATTACATCGACTTTACACTGAATGTCAAAATACATCAGTAGACTAATCCCAGTACAGTACTAGTTTTATGCAAAAATCTCTCTATAAAGTAAGGAATCTCTGTCTGTCTGTCTCTGTGTGTGTGTATTCCTCAAATATCTCTGCGGATCAGGATCAGACTGACCTGAGAGTTTCAACATAGCTGCTGCGTGGTTCAAGGGTGTTCGATTTTGCATTTGTTTGGACTGCAATGATACCGTTAATAAATTGTTTCATAAATGCTTTACAAATTCCACGAGAGTTGTCCTCCTGAGCCACCACAGTCACGTGGGCACCAGAGTCAATCACTGCACACGGTAGCCACGTGCGCACCAGAGCCAGTCACTGCAGAGCCCACTGCGACCCCCCACCTTTAGAAACAAGCAGATTTATATCTGCAGCAGCACAAGCTGGACCGGGCTTCCAAAACTGGACTTAGGGTAAATAATGTCCGCCACGCTTTTTTTGCGAACATTGCCATCACGTTTGCTTTGTGTCTGGTGCAGGGAGAAACGGTAAAAACGGGCTTTTGTCACAAAAGTGTCCAAGCAGCAAGTTTGGTTGTCGAGGAACAGGAAGTTGTGGGAGGGACGTAGGCGGATGACATTGAGAGTTGAGAGATTTGTGACATTTAGCGTGTTTGAAGTGTATAGTTAGTGTGTTATGTAGTGTTTGGTGTAGTGGAGTCGTTTTTTTGTTTAATGAGTCAGAACAGTGAGGAGAAGCTGAATGTGGAGCAGGCAGTGCAGCTCTTCATTCAGCATTGCCTGCATTTAAATGTAAACAGTTACATATAACTTTATAAATTTTTCAAATGTATGCACAAATTTAACAAACAACAATTTATATTTGCATTATAAGTTAAAAAAAAAAATTGTTTGTTAAACATATTTGTGGTTTTCACAGTAAAGAAATCTAACTTTTCTACTCGGATTTTATGTTTTTTTTTGTGATTTTAGGTCCATTGTGTTAATACAGTATGTCAAAATACAAAAATAACTATACAGTCACATGTGAGGTTGTGCTGAAAATAATGACACCAAGTTAATATTTTTTAAGGTGAAATATGATGGCAAAATCAAAAATAGTCAAAAACAGCCAATTATACCCTGGAATATCGGATTTCACAACAAACCTAAATATCCCTGATGCCCCACCTTCAAACACAGCCTTATTTGACCCTCCATGAAAAAGCTACTTAGCTTCCCACCTTTTTGTAGGAATACATTTTTGTTACGGGCACTGCACTAATAGTTTAAATTCAAAATAGTTTGACATGTTATATTTAAAACTTAACGTAAAAACAAATAAATCTGTTTTTTTAGGGTTCCTGACAATGACTTTATGATTGATGATTCTGACGATGGGGAGGAGGACGACATGTGTGATGCTTCTTTAGAAAATGACGTTCTTCCATTGGTAGGTTTTCATTTTTGCTTCAATGAAGAACACTGGGAGAATATTTTTGTCAAGAATTGTTCATGACTATGCATTTCACATACTCTAAATGAAATTTATTGGATATTTAATGATGTTCTTTATACATTTTGTATCCTTTAGGAAAAAGTGGATCTTTGCACAATTATAAGGACTTTTAAAGAGGAACACATTTCTGACGACCAGATATCCATCATTTGCATCAGGAGGAGAAAGCTTCTGGAGAGTGCTGTTAAGGCCATCTCCAGGGCCACGTTTTCCTGGACTCATTTGCCACACATAGAGTTTGTAGGAGAAGATGCAGATGATATGGGGGGACCACAGCGAGAGTTTTTCAGGTCTGAATAACGCAAGTAATTTATGACATGTTATATAACTGATTTTTTTTCTGGTGAACAGCATAGTAATACAAATTGTCTTTTCTGTTGATTTGTTCTAGACTCTTGATGATGGAACTACAGACCTCTCTTGGCATCTTCGAGGGAAAGGCCGGCCAGGTCTTTCTTTCTTATGACCAAGCAGCATTAGAGCAGCGCAAATACTTCAAAGGTGGCAACCTTATTGCATGGTCAATTGCGCATGGAGGTCCATGCATCAGAGCCCTGGATCCCAGCCTCTTCCAGCTGATGTGTGGCCAGGATCCGCAACTGGAACAGTTCGACTGGCGTGTGCTGCCTGACCCAGATGTGCAAAGCAAAGTCAAACAAGTACTTAATAATCATGTTAATATTTATTGGGATTTTGAACAAAAAATTTATTACTTCTGGTCAAAGTTGACAAAAGCATGAAATAGCATTTAATTTATAGTAAACCATAACAGGGAAAGCTACATGGTTCTCATTCAGATCTCTCTCTAAGATCCAGCAGTGCAAGACTGCAGAGGACCTGACTGCACTCCAGCAAGACTTGGGGGACTGGATTGCTGAGTGTGGCATCCCAGGCATATTTAATGCTACAGTGAAAGACATGCCGAAAATCTATTAATATGTAGTGAAGCACTATATCTTTCTCAGGTAAACACATGAAATAAGCTTTACAGTTGTAACTACTACAAAACACTGTCAATATGAAAACATGACTTTCTATGCAAAGACATTATAAGCTAGAAAATGTAAATATGGAAAATATCAAACATAATCTGTATCTAGTAATTTATATTTTAGTGTAAAAACATGTGCATTATATTGTATCTTCAAGGAATTTTGACGGGCTAACAAAGTTTGGAATGGAGAAGTGTTTATATATTTGTTTGTGTATCGGACAGAGATGTATACTTTTATTCCCCAAAGTAGCATCAAATTGGTCATAAATAATAATGATAATGCTACAAATTACCAGGAAAAAAAAGAGAAGCTTCCAACTGAGGATCAGTTTGCCAAACTAGAGACAGCTGTAATTGTGGCTGCTACAATTGGCAAGTTCTTGTGAAATTATAATTAAGATACTGTCATTGCATAAAGTAAGAATAAATTGTGACATTATCATAATTTTTGATCAACCAATTATTTAGTTTCTCCCCCAAAAAATATTTAATTTACAAAAGACCTCCAAACTTCTGCACAGTAATGGACATGTTTGATCTTTGTCGGTCTATAGAACTGCCAAGATGATACACCAGTTCACAGATGGAATGAATGCATATGGGAAGCTGTGGGATCTGGTCATGGACAACTGGATTGCCTTCCTGCCTTTGTTCACCAACATGCAGGAACCTCTGTCAAAGGCAGCTTTCAAGGCCATCTTCAGTTACAACTACAGCAGAAGAGGATCCAACCACCGTGAGGCAGAGGAGGACACCATCTTCAGCTGGGAGATGGTTCTTAATATGATTGAAGGTACATTTCATTCCTTGTTGGAGCTTTAATTATTACAGCTGAAACAAGATTTTGACTAGTCATTCGTTGATTGACAGAAAAATAATCACCCGGTATTTTGATAATCAATTCATCTTTAAGATAATTTTTCATGCAAAAATGAAAGATTTCCTGCAATGGAGATGAGCCTTTTCTGTTTTATATCACCTTAAATTGAATATCTTTGGGTTTTGGACAGACAAAACAAGATCTCACCTTGGACATGTCTTTCTATTTTCTGATCTTTAGTAGGCAGATTAATCGATAATGAAAATAACTTTTCGGTTACAATACAATTCAATTTTGCACTTGCCAAACAATATGTCATCTTACAAAATTTACAGAACGCAAATACTTCAATGTGTTATTGTGAATGTTTTACTTATTTAGGAAAGTTAGTTATCTCATGCCAATGTAGCCAAAGTCATTAGAACAAGGGGAACATAGAAATGTTGATGTCATCTGTTACATTTGCATGCTTTACATCTTGGATAGTTAGAGATTTGATTTTAGAAATGAATGCAAATGTTGACTTAGATTTACTTCTTTGTTGGCAGACAAAGTGACTGAACTGAGATTTGAAGATCTTCTGATTTTTGTCACTGGAGCGGATGAAGTCCCTGCCCTCGGCTTTCCCAGGAAGCCCTGCATTGACTTCTATGAACAGGAAGCAGGCCAACGCCGTTTGCCCTATGCATCTACCTGTGCAATGTGCCTTTACCTACCAAGAGGTATCACAGAGGAGGACAAACTGCACGAGATGCTTTTGCAGGCCACAAGAGACTCATTGGGATTTGGAAAGGTTTAGTTCGCAACATTAGGAATGCAGCAATCATAGATAATGATGGTATGACTGATGTGAAGCATGCAGGTTATTGAGTGGTTATGACACTGTTCGTTCAAGATCTTCAGTGTTTGCATGCAAGTGGGTGAGCTGTAACACATATCTTGCCAAGCCAACTTCCAGATTGTCTTGACCTTACAGGTCATCTACAAAAATGTTGGGAAACCGATTGCCTTTGTTCAGTAGTTGCAGCCCTTGTTGCATCCATAGTCTGAAGGTTTGTGTGGTTGCATTATGCTCCTTGAACAAAGTTTTGAATTTCTCTTGTACACACCATATACCCTTCCTTTAGGTCTGCTGCTCCATCTATCACATTTTGCAGCAGCCGCTGCTGTTCAGAGGTCAGGTTGTTAGGTGGTTGTGACCCCCTCACTCTTCGTTCAAGGTCTTCATCGTTTGCTTGTAAATGGGTGAGCTGTATGCCATGTCTTGCCAAGGCAGCTTCCAGACTTTCCTTACTGTATGGGTCATCTCCAAAGACGTTGTTGAGAGCTGCTGACTCCTGCTCACTGTTGGACAGCATTCCGTCCATCCACATTTGTGTTGGTGTACAGTTGTTCGCAGATCTGATTCTGTGGTTGTTCCAAGCACGTCTGAATAAATTGAGTTGTCTCTGGATCTCTGGTTTATAAACTACCTGTAGTGCCATTTTGTGAGTGTTGTCTTCTGGGTTCAGTATTTGCTCATCTTCAAATGAATAGAACAGTTTGTAGAAGTAGTGCACTACCTGCTGGAAAACATCTCTCCAGAGACGTTCTATACGTTGATTGTGTACTGAGCGGCCTGTAATGTGCCTTGCTTGTCCCTGCAGAAGGTTCATTAAAAGAGCAACCAGAGTGTTTTCCCCTCCGTGGTCCGATCTGACTCTGGAGGGTAACCCGTACAGACAGGTGGCCCGGACAAAATAAGTCAGCACTGTCAAAGCTTTGTTGTCTGTGCTGCAGTTGATGTAAGTTATTAGTCTGGTGTTGCCATCAATACCAGCATGTGTCACAAAACCCCACCTGCAAAACATTACAGATAAAATGGAATAATGCATTACTCCATTTCCTTTGCACCAATAGATTCATAACTACTCAAAATATTTGTGAAAAACATTGGCAATAAAAATGTATAAAGTGAATGTGATGACAGACAACAAAGCTGAACAACACCTGTACACATACACAGTGAAATTGAGTCTGTACTACCAATCTAATATGGCTCCCTAATACTTTTTTACCAGTACAGAAAAAATGCAACAGCTGATGCATAATTACCGAATGAGACGCATATGGCCATCTATGTGCCATAAACTATTAGGAAATGGCACATGGTATGTTCTCCTAGCCACAGTCTGGCTCCATCTCTGGGCTGCAGCAACTGGATCAATGCGGTTAAGGGTCTCTCGAACTCTTCTTCTTGGTACTACAATCCCCTCAGCATGCAGGTACGCCCTCATCATCTGAATAGAGTTGATAATTCAACATAATTAAGATAAAGTACATTTTGTATCTAAAAAATGGATAAAACCTATAGGGGAATATGTAGTATGCTTACTTCTGAGCCTGATCTTGGAAACTGGTTGTGGAGTCTCCTGACATGCTCCTCTAGGTTAGCATCACTAATGACAGTGAATCTTTTTCTTGCTGAAATCTGGAAAGACTTCATTTTTTTATGCAGGTATGAGGAGGAACAGCCCAACATCCTCGCCATGGCTCTGACTGTGAAGCCTTGAGTGAGAAGCAGCTCAAGTTGCCCTCTTGTAATGTCAAGCACAGGTCTCCCTCGTCTCCCTAAAACATGGAATAAAATAAGTAACGAAGTGTCACAGTATAGTTACTGAAGTACTTGAAGTGGAAACAGACAACCTTCCCTGTCTTTCTGTAGCAACTACCAACAACACACAAAAGTGTGAGTTTTTTAAATTAATTTTGTCTTTATTTTTGTATTATACAATTAATCTTCACACACACATCTTCTTCTTAAATGAGAAAGAATACACAACATGCAGTTAAGTTTTATTAATGGAAATGAAATCAATATGGCTGATTACATTGGACGTTTTGAAACATGACTACCCAATACCATTTTTTAAATTTCAACTATTAAGTGACAGAATCAGATTAGAGGTATACTTTTTGACAAATCTCACAAGGTGCTTTTCTATACTTTCATTTTTTCATGGCTTTGTTGATCAATTTCACCTGACTTCGCCCCATAGTTTTTTGTTTCTGATTGAATTGGTGCTTTTTAAGCATACCGATGCAAAGTATCACATACGATCACTCCGGAATTCCATTGGATGCGTGTGCATTGTGTGTCCGCTCCAGCACGGCAACGGAGCCGATACGTTTCATTTCTAATCAGTAGTGTGTGTGCTTCCACCAGCTGCGGCTGCACTGTGTTCTGGCACTATCACAGCTGCGGCCCTCAGACCTGTTCTAAGAGTGATCAATTCAACACAGAGCCGATCGTTCGGGACAAGAAGTCATGTGCAAAAAACAAAATAAAACATCCGGTTAATTTTCAAAATAACATACACCTTGTTCACGGCGGCTCATATTTTACTACACTACACCTTGAAAACATAATAATGAGCGGAGGCAGGCCTGATTTCAACAGGTCAGGTTTTTATGGTTCTCCTTTACCCTACTCCATTAGAGTGCCTCTCAAGATTTATATTTAGCATTTGAATAAACATTTAGATTCATATTTAGTATTTAGATTTAACATTTAAGTGGAAAATGTAATATTTAGATTTAACTATTAATATATTTAAGTTAACAAATATTTGTAAATATGCTAAAAAGTGACTGTCAAAAATTCACACCACTTTTTCAAACATTGTTTGAAGCTAAATATGACAAATTGTTGTTTTTTTCAGCAAGAGCCGCTTTACAAAACAGAACCCCATAATCCATTCCATGCTTACTTTAAATAAAATAAAATTATACAAAAAATAAAAATAAAATAATCACCAAAATGACCCAATTTATCATAGCTACAAACTATGAACAAACTATCGTTGGATTTTCAAATTTCCGAATGACCATGAATGCATCACATCCAATGAACCAAATCCAAGTTTAAAGTTTATAACTGCTGTAGACATTTTTTTGTCAAATAAAGAAAGAAATACAAGTCCATTTACAGTAAAATCAGATCTAAAAGTATGCATACCAAAACAATGAAACATACCTGAACGCAAACGATGTGCAGCATGGAAACCTGCACGTGCATTTGAAGCAAGGGGTGCTATGATAAATGATCGGAGATCTGTGAGGCTCTGAACTATATCCCGCATAGCCTCGGCGCTAACAGTGTCTTCAACTCTTCTCAAGTTGGCAATGGAGATGTCGATAGCGTGTACTTCTCTTCAACCTGCAGATCCTTGGCGATATGCTCTGTCAATTAAGGTGCATCGTCTCCGAATGCGTCTCAGGACGGCGTCCGCCATCTTGGTCCTTGAACCTCTGTGAAATTCTCCCTGATTTTCAGGTAACTGACGTCACAGCGTAATGAATTCTGGGATACCAGCGCCATTTTGGAAGGCTGTGGAGGAATGAAGCTATTTATTCATTCTTTCCCCATTACATAATTTGAACACATTACTGTTATTATTGTTGTTATCAGTTGAATTTGGCGATACTGGCGAGCAAATTTGAAGAGCATTGACTTTACCGCGAAAACTCTTGCTGGGGGCATAGAAGCGATACCCGGAAAAGATTGCTTTAGTGGCTTCTGGTGCAGCCTCCAGTCTGAGGACCGGAAAACCAATTTTTTTTAGCGTCTCGCCGAGGACTCGGGTGTTTTCGGGTTTTTATTACCGTCGTGACAACAGTAGGTGACTGATTTTATTTATCCAAAAAAAGTTCTCAATGCACGGGTTTTGCATATGTTTGCCGTTTTAATACACATCGTTATCAATATGTGTAAATATAAAGCACGCAAATTAATTAATATTACAAATGTGTATGGGCTGTTTCTAAAGTATTATGGTAGCATTGGCTTTTTTCTATGGCTATCTTAAGCTAACTGTTTATTTATAACCGTGTGTTCAGAGGTTCGACTTTTTTAGTTAAGAGTTTAGCACAGGTAAACTAAACTAAATACTACTGTGACACTATAAAATCATCAACTGACCTTTTTCTTACATCATAGGGATTTCCAAGACAGCTGTATGGAAATGACTGTGGCATCTTCATGTTGATGGTAGGAGACATTATTGGTCTTATGTCACTCATGCTTACAAGATATTAACATAAAATTATGAATGTTTTATTCATAGTATGCGCTTCACACCGTACTGGATGCCCCTTATGATTTCACTGTTGTAAATTGACCCGCTCATTCAAATTAAACTGAAAATCCCCTAAAATTTCATCTGACTTATGTACAGTGGTAATTATTTTTTTCCCTCATCAGGTGGATTTGCCAGTTCTGGAAAGCGGTGGTGTGTTATGCTAATGGAGAACTCTGACCTTGGAAGGTGAGAGCATAAAAATGTTGACATTTAATTGACTTGGAAGTGTTAACACTTTATCTCTGTTATACCTATAAGACATTTATGTTTTTTTCTTTAACTCTTTATTTGAGCCATGGCAAAATGTTTGCCCACTGGACAGACATTTGATGAGGTGAGATGAGGTGTCACCAGTCTTCACACTGAAGAAGAGGAGGATGGATGACATCACTGAGGTCAGATTCTGGGTGTGCAAATCAGGTACTGTAGGTTTGTTTAGAAGTACCCCCCACTGGAGTGCTCAGAGGGGCTTTTTGATAAGTTCCCACAGTGGCACATGTTGTAATAAGTGAGCCTGGGGGAGCGTTCAGGCTGGAGAAACTTGGACTCTGAGAACAAAGAAATCATTCAAGTTGGGTGTTATTTTCCTTTGAGAATACTATTACCAAAATGTTTTATTTTTCTTATTTGATCCACCACTCGGTCATTAAAATTATTAATATTAATATGATTATTATTGTTATTATTATTATTATTATTATTATTATTTAGGTTTACTTTGGCAATGTTTACTTAACATATTCTTCATCAGTATTATCAGTATCTACATCTATCAGGGTGGATTAGTTTCTTGGTGGCATCATTGCTTGTATGTGGATATTAAAAATTGATGTTGAATTATTTTCTTTTTCTGTCTTTTTAGTGAGAGGAGCAACTACAAGGCACAGCCTTAGCAAGCCAGTGTGTCCATTGCAAAAGCGTCTGAGACAACAGTGGAAGCAGTAGGCGCATTTTCCTGTTCTATACTGGGATTAATATGATGACAAACTACTTGTGAAGTGTCATTTTGCCACATTCTATGCTCTGTGCTTCAGTATACTATATATGTAAGATGTAGATCACAAATGAAGGAATACAATATGTTATCTTTATGTGAATCATTGAGTTGATGATACTGTTTGTGTAGCAGTTATGCTATATGAATACAACCTTTTTTCTTTCTGTCCTTTCCATAGGACAAACTTAAGATTGTGCATGGCTGCAAAAGGGCAGCAGAATGGGTAGAAACAAACCAGCATTTGTTTTCAGGCAAGGTGGAGTTGCCTGATGCTGTGCAGATGGGAGAGGGGACTTTGGGTTGAGGAGGAGAGTGTGAGAGTGTGACCAGGAAAGAGAAGGCATCTTGGAGCAGTTCAAATTTCTGTTCTCCAAAACTGAAGACATGGACATTTAGTGAGATGAGTGATAAACAAGGCTACTTGACATAGTGCGAACGTCAAATTGATGGTTGATGGCCTTGCAGGGCACTACTGCTGTGCTGAATAAAGGGCAGCTGATTGTTTGATCATTTTGTCATTTATGTGTGTTTTTTTTAATCAAGCACCAAATAATTAATGTTGATTATACCATGAAGAAAACTGGTAAGTTAATGCATTTTAAGATAATGAATAATTTGAACTATTCTTGCTCTTACACATATGCTGACATTGTTATGAGCATAATTATTATTATTATTGTTATTATAAATTATTACTTAAGCATAGTGAACAAATTGATTGGCCTGTATGTCTTCTAAAGACCTTCAGGTGTATTATGTATAAAAGACTTAGGTGAAATATACACAGCACACAATAAAATAATGTATTTAACATGATGAATATTGTACAAAAAATATAAAAAGCAGAGGCTAATTGTGTTTGTATGTTATGGTTTTAAGTAACTACTCCTGCCCTCCACATATGCGCTGAGAGTGCTTGCATAGGTAAAATATAACACACGTATAGGCCTACCGAGGTAACATGCTGCGTAGACAGATCAACATGTATGCCACATTTAAGAAATGAGTGGCTTTACCATTACGATGTAGATTAATTAAATATAAATCAGTGAAAATAGGGCTTCCACCGGAAGCGTCTACATGATGTAATTTTGAAGTTTCTTGTGTACGTCCCGGCCTGAGACTGGAGGCTGCACCGGAAGCAACCCCACACTGGAGGTCTGTAGCCAGACTCTCTTGACCCTCACGTTAAAGCTGTTCCAGTTCAACACCAGTTCAAAATACAACTTCAATAACCACCATGTAGTTTAATATTCTCTGGCCATGTCAATCAAAAACTGAACATTATTATCTTTGCAAAGTCAGAATTTAAGGCACAGCTGTAGTATTGGATAACATTATATTGTACAAGTGGTCATAATGTTATGGCTGATCGGTGTATTTACATATGTCAACTTATTCTTTTGCACAATGTTTTATGCAATATTTTTAAGTTGTTAGTCTTTTTTTTTTTTTCCTGAAAAGGCTTCACTTTATAATTGCATTGTTAACTTATGTTAACTTATTCTTTTGCACATTTCCTTTTTTTTTTGCAATATTTGTTGTAAAACATGCACCCAAACAATTGCACAATTACAATGGCACAGAATCAAAGTCAGAATTACATGTATTGCCATGAAATTACACCCCTTATTTACACTTATACAGCTAAGAAACGTTTGTTTTGTATTAGGTGCAAAGAACACAATGGTATAACAGCAACAAATTCTAAAACATAAGTACACAGATATACAGATTTAAGCGTAGCATACAGGTAAGTGCCTCTACACTGTCTCAATCTTCCTCATCTTCTGCCATATGTGTGTCCGTCTGGTCTTTTCTTAATTTAATTCGCTCTTGTCTGCATCAGCACCAGTCTGGCTGAAACAGGTGCAGTGATGGAGCCCAGTCAGGGTGTCACTCATCCATTTCATATGCTGGTTTACCTGTAGTAAAACAACATATATCAACACTCAAAATATTCGCAAGCAACAGAAAAGTTAATGTCTATCGATCAATTAATCTATCTACCAACCAGCCAGTTAGCCAGCTAGCTAGTTACCAGTTAAATAGCTAGCTGGATAACTGGCTGTCTCGGTAACAATGACTCTGCAGTAAAATTGGATTTTGCACTAAAATTGACCAATAGTTAACAATCAAAACCCCCGAATGAAAATGTCAGGTGAATGTTTTTGAATAAATCGATCTATTCATCTGCCAGCTAGACAGCCAGTGAGCTAATTAGCTGGCTGGTTGTCTCGCTGTCTCTGTAGCTATTATTACGGTGGCCGAGACCCGCCATAGCTGCAAATAAAAAAAACGCTGCAAATAAAAAGAAACGCCGCGATACAAATAAAAAAAAGCATTGACGCAAATAAAAAAAGCAACGATGCAAATAAAAAAAGCCACAACGGAAGTGAATTACCGGGGACTATTATTGCCGATGCACATGTTTTTTATGTGAAAGAAGAAGAAGAAGAAGAGAGAGGAAAGTAACAAGAAGACGAAAAAGAAAAAGAAAAACAAACGAAAAACTAAGTGTGTTATATATGGTTAGGCCATGTAGCCCCAGGTTTGATATGAAGCTGAACTGGAGGATGCTGGTCTTCCTCTATCTGTATAGTATAGACGAATTCGGTGATCGATTTGTATGCCGCCATCTTGCGGCAGCGCCATTGCTGCGGTGACATGTGTCAGTCATCAATTCATTATGCTGTCATTGTGAACTGACTCTCTAACATCAACTCAGCTATTCATGACGCTGTCATTGTAGACAGTGGCCTCCGGTAACTGATCAAGGTATCTTAAATGAGTTCCGATATTAATTTAGAAATTAATCATCTGTTTGAGCGATAAGCAGGAAAGATTAGAGTAATAGGGAGATAATAGACTGTATCATTAAACACTGTGTAATATAACGTTAGTATACATTACGTGTGCTGACATTAGCAAGATAGCAGCGTGACATTTAATCATTATGGAGAGGCTACGTGACCATCACATCATATTGAAGGTGATCAATATTGATCGCCTTCAATATGATGTGATGGTTGTCTAAAAGGTGATGTAAAAATTGCCCGACCCATCCGGAGCTCAGGTAATTTTGACCCTCAATCAGAAACCTGTAATTGCCGTTTTTCTGGTCATCGGAGGCCAAGTGATCAATAAAATATTCTTGAATAACTAAAACAAAACACAAACACGTGTTGTTGTTGTTGTTGTTGTTGTTTTTAGTCACGTACCCTTTCCATGGTTAAATGTCACGCTGCTAGCTTGCTAACGTCAGCACACGTAACGTATGCTAACGTTATATTACACAGTGTCTATTGTCTCCCTATTACTCTAATCTTTCCTGCTTATCGCTCAAATGATTGCTGCCATTGCTGACAACCGCAGCAATGGCGCTGCCGCAAGATGGCGGCATACACAAATCACTCGCCGAATTCGTGTATAGTATCCAGATAGAGGAAGACCAGCATCCTCCGTTCAGCTTCATATCTAACCTGGGGCTACATGGCCTAACCATATATAACACACTTAGTTTTTCGTTTGTTTTTCTCTTTATTTTTCGTCTTCTTCTTACGTTTCTCTCTTCTTCTTCTTCTTTCACATAAAAAAAAAACATGTGCATCGGCAATAATAGTCCCCGGTAATTCACTTCCGTTGTGGCTTTTTTATTTGCATCGTTGCTTTTTTATTTGCATCGTTGCTTTTTTATTTGCATCGCGGCGTTTCTGTTTAATTTGCAGCGTTTTTTTTATTTGCAGCGATGGCGGGTCTCGGCCACCGTATATTATTATGCAGTAAACTTGGATCTTGCACTAAAACATGACCAAGACCAAACTATAATGAATGAAATGAAAATGTCTGGGTGAAAGTCTATCGATCTATTCATCCACCAGCTGGTTAACTAGAGAGCTAGAGACAGCAAGTTAGCCACCTAAATTGGTTAGCTAGCAACTGTGGCTGTCTCGGTAGCTATTATTACGCAGTAATATCGGATTTTGCGCTAAAACATGACCAATAGTAAACAATCAAAACACTCACCTGAATGAAAGTGTCTGGAATACACTTTCATATATCTCGGGATGCTGTCAAACTTGCTGTCAGGGCGTCTTACGGCTGCTAGCCGAGCCATCCGTCTCCTCTTTGTAATGTCTAACAAAAGGGTTCCTTGAAGCTGCTTCCACGAAGGAAAACTATAAAACGATAGTCAGTTGTCGAGTTTTCGGTCCTTGTTGTTTGGTTGTGTGAACGGACAGCGCACTAGACAACGCAACAGGTTCTTTCCATGACTAAAACTCTCCAGTGTGTGGTTATAGATAGCTCTCTCTCTCTTGCTCCGGCTTCTTGGACAACCAAGATGGCGCACGACACCGCAGCGCCAACACGGTGCGTGATATCCGTGATATCAGGGATATCCCTGATATCACGGATATCAGGGATGTCCGTTGATATCAAGGATATCTTTGATATCAAGGATGTCTTTGATATCACGGATATCAAGGATATTTTTGATATAACGGATATCAAGGTTATCTTTGATATCACGGATATCACTGATATCACAGATGTCTTTTGATATCACGGATATCAAGGTTATCTTTGATATCTCGGATATCACTGATATCACAGATGTCTTTTGATATCACGGATATCAAGGTTATCTTTGATATCACAGATATCACTGATATCACAGATGTCTTTTGATATCACGGATATCACTGATATCAAGGATATCTTTGATATCGGATATCAAGGATATTTTTGATATCACGGATATCAAGGATATCAAGGTTATCTTTGATATCACGGATATCACTGATATCAAGGATATCTTGGATATCACGGATATCAAGGCTATCTTTGATATCCTGGACATCATTATTGTTCTTTTTATTAACAACAACAACAGTAAAAGCTCATCAGGCTTTATGGGGTTAAGTTTTTGCTGGGTGGAGTTCTTTCAGAAGAGCCAATAGGAAACCTCAATGCTTGTGCTGTCCCCACCTCTCCATTAGCATTTTTTTTCACTAGTTCTACAAGTGAACATTTGAACACCCTTACTAGTACTACTAGTAAACCAAAAACACCTTACTAGTACTACTTGTGGACACTTTTGCCCTTACTAGTAGTACTAGTATGGTCCAAAACATCCCAACTAGTGCTACTAGTGGTTGCTGTGGCTCTTACTAGTAGTACTAGTAGACAATTTGGGCCTTACTAGTAGTACTAGTGAGGTAAAAAGCACCTTACTAGTAGTACTAGTAGGCCCATTGGACCTCACTAGTGGTACTAGTGATGTCAAAAGAGACGTACTAGTATTACTAGTAGACATTTTGACCCTTACTAGTAGTACTAGTGAGATCAAAAACATCTTACTAGTGCTACTAGTGGACATTTTGGCTCTTACTAGTGCTACTAGTGGGCATTCTTGCTGTTACTAGTAGTACTAGTAAGGTAGAATATACCTTACTAGTACTACTAGTGGACATTTTTGTACTTACTAGTGGTACTAGTGAGGTAAAAAATGCCTTACTAGTGCTACTAGTGGGCATTTTGGTGCTACTAGTAGGGTCCAAAAGGCTACTAGTGAGTGACACATGCCTACTAGTAGGGCCTAGTTGTGTTACTAGTGCAGCACAGTAGTTTACTAGTAGGGTTTGATTGCGCACTAGTAGGCCAAAAGTGGCACTAGTAGTGGAAAAAACATTACTGGTAAGACACAGTCGTTCTACTAGTGCGCCCTAGTAGTTCTACTAGTGCGCCAAATTGTCTTACTAGTGAGGACAAAAAGCTTACTAGTACATGAACCTTAAGTCTGATATCAAGGATATTGAATAAATGCTCTAACGGCTTTCCATATTTCTCAGCCCAAACAGCACTGCCACCTTCAACCAAACTCAGGCTCCGTACATGCGAGCTCCAGGTAGAGACAGTGCTGATACTACCTTTCCTAGCACATTCACCATACTCTATTTCACACATTGCATAGCATAACTCCAATATAAGCTAAAGCTAAAGGAGATAGAGGAGATACACTCACAGGATCAGCAAACACACTCACCTTGCAGCATGGTCTCAATCAAAAGGATTTCAAATAGGCCACTCCCACACTTAAATAACCTTCCTCTTCCTGGATTTTCTCCTGAGAGGACTGATTGGTGGATCTCTCCACCTGATCTCAAGGAGTCATGTACCCTGCTTAGTAGTTCCCCCTGCTGGCCCCCAACTGACATTATCCCTCCTCATCCAAATCCAATGACTAGCTCTGGCTGCTTCATCTGACATTTCCTTCACTGTCCTCCTCAAATGCTGTCCCCGCACTCTGAGTTCCCCCAGGAGCAAGACAGCTGATCTTGCTCTGAATCCCCTACACCCCACTTCCACTGGACAAATCCTAGTCTTCCATCCTCGCTGCTCAGCTTCTGCTCCTAACCCTCTGGGGTCTAGGGGATAATTGGCCGTTTTTGACTACTTTTCATTTTACCTTTAAATTTCACCTTAAAAAACTGTTTACCTTGCCTTGTTTGGTATCATTCTTTTCAGCACAACCTCACCTGTGTGACTTTACAGTTATTTTTTTCATTTTGACATACTGTATTAACACACTGGACCTAAAATCACAAAGAAAACATAAAATCCGAGTAGGAAAAAGTTTGATTTTTTACTGTGAAAACCACAAACATGTCTAACGAACCATTTTTGTAACTTAGAATAAAAATATAAATTGTAAACTTCAAAAACATATGTCCTAATTTAGCAAACAACAATGTTATACATAACTATTTACATTAAAATGCAAGCAATGCCTCAGGCGTTTTTGAACAACTAGCCTACTTAGAAAACAATCAGATGCCACAAAAATAATTTGTCAAAGGGAAAAATGCCAGCACTCACAAATGTCCTTTTGTTAAATTTAATAAACCAACTTGGGTGGCAGTACCAGAAACACAGACGTTTCGACAGAAAGTATTCTTCTGTCGAAACGTCTGTGTTTGTCGCTGTTTTTGGCCGTGCACCTTTCTAGGGGATTTATTTTGAGAGTGCTTGCTTTTCTCCTACGTGATTTTACACAAATTATTTGTGCCACTCTGAAAAACAGTTCCTGTCCACCACAACACACTACAGGAGGACACAACAGGAGGACAACAGGAGGAGTGACACACACTGTGTGGCTCTGCTGCCTGAGCAAACGGAGATCCGGACCTGGTGGGCGTGCCCTACCACACCGTCCGCTCCTCTGTGCGGACCTCCGAGTACCGCTCAATGCGGTCGTCGGAGGCTCATTTTCCTCTCTCCTCTTCCAAAACACACTACACCACACACTGACTATACACTCCAAACACGCTAAACATCACAAATCCCAACTCTATCTGTGATCACGATCGCTGTCTCTCTCGCTGCCGTCACTCCCACAACTTCCCCCTCTCCTCCACCAACAAACGATGTGTGTTGCCATACAATTTTGTGATTGGTTGACTGGTGCATTTTTCAACCAATAGGAAAAGGGATGTCGTTTTGTTTTTTGTTTTTTGCTGTTGCCTTCAGCACTTTCGACAGGCCGAACTGCCCGTTTTTACCGTTTCTTCCTGCATCAAACACGGATCAAACAACAATATTCAGGAAAATCATGGCATTTATTATTTATCATAAGTCCGGTTTTACATGGCCTATCAAGATGATTTAAAAAGTGGTACAAAGTTTGAAGTTTGCACTTTTCACACAAAATGAAACAGAGACTCAGCGAGGCTGTGTCTTGCTGCTACGTCGTCTCAAATCGGTCACGTGATTTTGACGTGCCGGCGCGGTTCTGGACCGCAGAGGGCTAAGTCTGCATACCTAAGCTTTTTTCTTATCCTTTTTTTTTATCCGTTGACTCAATGACCACAACGCTATATCAGGCCTCTGCTTGGTACAAACTATTTTCTGGGGAACAACAAGCTTTCCCCCTAAATCCACTTGCATTTCCCAATCACTTCTAGGCGGTCACACCCTTGCCTCCTTACTAAATTATCCCTTCTGTATTTCTCTCCCTCACGGACAAACTGAATTGCTAAACTCCTATTCTTAAAACCCTCTGAATTTCCCTTTTTCATTTCCCTTTGATGCCTGCAGCTAAACTTTTCAACACCTGGTTATGTCACTATGTTTATTGTACTCATGACAAGCTAACTTTACAGCCTGACAAAATATGCTTTAAGCTTTCGGTACCTGAACACAATGGGCATGATGGGTCCCCATTTACCCACAGTTTTAGGTTCTGGGGGGTTGGTAACACATCGTATGTAGCCTCTACCAGAAATCTAATACGATTCTCCTCCATGCTCCACAGGTCCCTCCAACAGAGCTTCCTCTTCTCTACGCTTTCCCAATTCAACCACTGTCCCTGTTTAACCTGGGCCACTACCTTTGCACCTCTTAATATCTCCTCCTGTCTACGTATCTGTTCCACAACCAGCTTTCTTTTATCTTTGAGACCTGCTTTATTCCATCATCGTTTGCCTGAGCCAAGCCCCAGGCCTCCCCGGCCAAACTGAACATTACCTACAATCTCTGCATGCCTAAGAGCTGCCTCTGCCTCCTGAACTGCCGATCTTGGGTTCCACTTCCTACCTTTGGTTGGATTTGGAACCACACTCCTGACTACCACGTCCTTACTCCCAGATAACAAGAGCTCTGTCCTGACCTTGGTACATTTAAATTCCTCTGTTAAACTAGATACTGGCAGCTGAAGTGTCCCTTTTCCATACAATGCAACACTACTTAGGCACCTAGGAACGCCCAACCACTTCCTAATATAGGAGCTAACCGACCTTTCAGTTCTCTCCACAACAGAAATTGACAATGGCCATATTAACCTGGGATATAGCCCAAATTGCAAAAACCACAACGTCAACTTTCCTGGAAGTTCTGATTTATTTATTCTATCCAATCCTGCAGCCACATCTTTTCTAAATTTCACCGCCTGTTCTTCATCATTCAACTCTACATTGTACCACCTACGTAAGCTCTTTACTGACTTTTCCCTAATTGTTGGGATTTCCTTATTATCTATGACAAACTTCCTGTCACTTAACTTCCCTCTATGTATTAAGATGCTTCTAGACTTACTAGGCTTGATCTTCATGCTGGCCCACTTGAGGTTCTTATTTACCTTATCTAGTAGCCTCTTTGTACATGGCATTGTTGTGGTCACCAGTGTCATGTCATCCATGTAAGCCCTAAATGGTGGAAGATGCAACCCGTTCTGCCGTCTCTCCCCACCTACCACCCACTTCAAAGCCCCGATGATTACTTCCTTCACCATAGTAAATACTAATGGAGAAATTGTACACCCTGCCATGATGCCTATTTCTTGCCTCTGCCAACCTGTTGTGAAACCTGCCGTACTTAGACACAACCTAATATCCTAAAAATATGCTTTCACTAAGTTAACAACTACCTGTGGCACTTTGAAGTAGTCAAACACACTCCAAATGAGGCTATGCAGTACTGAACCAAACGCATTTGCAAGATCTAAAAATATTACATGCAGGTCTTCGCTACCTGAATCTGATGCCAGATCATGCTAGTATGCTCTAAACACCCTGAAAAACCTGGTAATCCTGCCTTCTGCACCATGGTATCTATTAAAGGTAGGATCTGGAGGACTTTCAAACAAAACAAAATATAGATATACACAAATGAAATCCTGCTTAATCATCACCTATGGGCTTCTGCTCATGTGTGGTGGTGACTCTGTTTGCAGAGCTCCTGCCCTTTAACTGTATTTTGATGTTTTTGTGAGCTCGGACCGCATCTGGGCGGAGATTTCTCCAGCCAGTGAGAGAGCGCAAGTGGCATGCCCAAGCGTGCACCAGCCTCTTCCGTACCTCCGGGCTCCTTACACCAAGGAGAGTTGAGCCTGATAGGAGGGGCCGAATTTGAATGTGTGTTTACAAACAGCAACGGAAAATCCTCCGGACCCTACCTTTAAGCTATTCCTTTCTAAGTAGCTAGCTAATCCCTGCACTACTACACTAAAGAAAATCTTGTCCTCTACATTCAAGAGAGAAATCATCCTAAATTGGCTAAGGTCCACAGACTCCTTCTCCTTAGGAATGAGGACACCCCTGCCCCACACCATACTCTTGGGATAATTTGTTTCTCCCAAACTATTCTTAGCTGTTTCCACAAAAATTTAAGAATATCAGGTGCACTTTTATAAACTTGGTAGGGGACTCCATTAGGCCCTGGGGCCGAAGAAGCCTTTGCATGCCTAACCACCTCCTAAACTTCCCTCCACCTAGGTGGCCTGACATCCATCTCATGCTCTATTTCTCCTAATGGAGGGATATCCGATGAAAAACCTACTATCCTATTCTTCTCTAAATCTGAATATGTATTTCTCAAATATTCTTCGACCTCTAGCCTTTCTGCTTTAAGCTGCTCTCCCTTTTCCTGGCTGAACAACACCTTTTTCCACTATTCCACTATTCTTTAACTGTCTCCTTTCCTTAACTAACTTCTCTATTTATCTTTGCCGCCTAGACTTACCTGACTGAACCCTCTCACCCCTCTTTCTCTCATACGCCCCAAGCCTCTCTGCACCATATGAGTAAATTATATCTCCCATCTTTTCTAACCTTTTGATTGCATTTCCTCGAAGCCTGTTTAAGATTACTGAGAAATCTCTATTAACTATCTCTCATTCTTTACTGTCATTTGCCCTAGGCCATCTAACTCTAACCTTTTGCTCCATTGTTCTCTCTCTGACTGGCACACTGACCTCAGTGTCACCTGCATCCTCTCTTACCACCCCCTCCTCCTCCTCAGTGGCAGTGTTACTGATATCCTTCTTCCTGTCGCTGGACTTCATCTGACTGACTTGACTGACTTTTTAGGAAGTACTGATCAAGGATTTTTTAAAATTCTATATACTTTATTAATCCCCGAGGGGAAATTCAATTTTTCACTCTATTGTCAATTACACACAGGTCCGAACACACACATGCACAAACAGGACCTATAAATGCACTAAGTGGACAGATTTCAGAGTGGGGCTGCCCATGACAGGTGCTCCGAGCGGTTGGGGGGTTCGGTGCCTTGCTCAAGGGCACCTCAGCAGTGCCCAGGAGGTGAACTGGCACCTCTCCAGCTACCAGTCCATGCTCCATATTTTAGTCCTGATGGGGACTTGAACAGGCGACCCTCCGGTTCCCAACCTAAGTCCCTATGGACTGAGCTACTGCTGCCTCAGCAGGTGCACCCCCCCCCCCCCCCCCATTTTAGGACGGCGTACAATGGAGAAATAAGGCACTCCCTTTGCCTCAACTGCATAATCAATTTCCCCTTGTCGTGATTGTCTTTATTAACAAAATTGGTGCATATTTAAATAAAATATTTCAGAAAATTTGTAATACAAAAAATATTTGTCTTAACATGAGTGATAAACTGGGCAAGTTTCATGGGGATATCTGTTAGTTAATTTTTCACCCTATTTGTAGTGTTTTGCCTACACAGGTGTAAGTTTGTTTCCAGAGTGATAACTGTAATTAAGCTACTAGATAGGCAGGGCTATCATAGCAAAATATAAATTAGAGACCTGTAGAGAGATAAAAATGGCAAAATTGTTTGGTCCCCGTGGGTGATAGGGGCCTACCAAGTTGTGAAAACGATCCCTTTAGCCCCTGGACAGGGCCCCATTCTATTTGTCTGTTTGAAGTTCTGGCTGCACTAGCTACCTGTCAGGGGCTGGTGACATCAGATGGTGAGGTGAATAATCTAATAACCTACTTTTATGATAAGACGACATTCTTTGGCACATATAAATGCAGTTTTTAGGTGATTGGCTTATTTACATTACACATATATACATGCCTGCATTGTGTGCAGTAACTGTCTGTGAACATTCAGTCCAAATTTGGTGACATTCTGATAATTATTTCCCGAGATTCGTGTGATAAGGCAGACACTGTCCCTTTTGGAGAAGCCTCAATTTTGACTATTTTCAATTTTGGGGAGGACCCAAAGATCATCCAAAAAAATTTATTAAGCTACTAGATACACAGGTCTATCATACCAAAATGTAAACTCGAGACATAGAGGAAGTCAAAAATACCAAAATTGTGTGGTCCCTTTAAGTGATACCAAAATCTGCCTTAGCCCCTGGACTATATGTTAATTGCTTTTTGTCCAGGACTTTTATCACTTTTTTTATAGTGTCAGAACTGAGCACAGGAGGTTGGACCCAAAAGCACAACCAGATAGACACGTTCTAAGTTAACACACACAGTTTATTTAACACCTCAAAAATACTGCTCCTGGGGAGCTGGCAGGCCCGAAGGAAACAGGCTGGGGATCCAACGGGAGGGGTCAGGCGAGAGACGTTGGTCAGGCAGGCAGAGTCAGAACCAGGAATCCAGAGAGTAATGCAGACGTACAGACTAGAGACAGGCAGAGGACGGTTAATGAGGCAGGCAGGGTCAGATCACAGGTTGGGCAGGAATCTTAGCAGAGGTACAGATGAGGAGCAGATGAAACAGGGTTACTGTGAGAGCAGGCAGGATCATACACAGGATGAACAGGGAACTGGCGACGGTACCAACAGGGAACAGGCAGGTCTCAGGAAACGGGTCACAAACAGATCTCTGACAGGAAGGCAGGCAGAAAACGCTGGTAAGTATCTCTCTCTGGAATCGATAACAAACTGGCAACAGGGACAGGGGAACACACGGCATATATACTGCAGGAAGGCACGTTAACGAGACACAGGTGACACAGGCCTCACAAGAGGCAACGATGCTAACCACAGCACCATTGTTCCGCCAAAGTTCGGTACGGTGGTGAAGTGAACCTTTCCAGGTCCTGAAATTACACTGTAGTCCGGTGGCATTTCAAACTGATGCTGCTTTGTGACGTTATTATTTGACCGGAATAAACTTTTGCTGTGATGATACTGATACTGATATGATACTGATAGTTGACGGCACCTGTTGCAGCAGTATGACTTGCTGCTGGAAGGCATTAGTGTGAAACACTGCCAGTAACAATATGATAAGTATCTAGACATTCTATCTAGAGTGGGCAAGAGGGGTGGTGGATGAGTCCAACAAACTCTGGACTCACATGGGAGCCCAGAGTTTGCTTCCTGTATGAATGTAGAGCCAAACCATGATGTTTTTTTCTAAACCTAACCACGTGCTTTTGTTGATGTTCCAACATTCGTTGCAACATTTTGGAACGTCAACAGCAGATACAGGAGGATACCTAGTGTGTAATACATAGACGTGAAAGGCCACTGACAAAGCTGATATATGTTACAACTTCGTATGAGAAAGTGTTAAATAAATCCTTACGTCACCAAGTATGACGTTAAATGCTCCACATGTTGTATTTCTTCACTGTCTCAGCTGACGGCAGAGCAGCAGCTGTTAGTCATTTTTCAGAATGAGAAGCAAAATAAAATGACCAAAAAAACAGCCATGCACTCAGCCAGTCTTCCAAATATTTGTCCAATGGTCCAACTGCTGTCTCCAGCACACCTCTGTCCAAGTGAGGGGCAAAACCTTCATATGTAGTGATGCACACACGGACTGTCCTTGGTTTGTAATTGGTGACAGCATCCAAAAAACTGCCCACACTGAAATTCAGTGTAGCAGACTGATTCTGTTGGTATCAGAGTGTAATTTGAGTAAAGGCACCACCAGACACCTTTTGCTCTCGGCAGCTCAGGTTTTGGATGGTCCCCGTTTGTACGGCTCAGCTGCAACCTCGGAGGCTCTCTGCTGCATTTCTTCAGACCGGTTAAATAAATACCCTGCCTGAATATCCACTGAATACACTGTAAAAAAAATACCCTTACCCATAATCCTTTGTTATTATAATGAATGATGCCGTCTTGGTAAACACACAGTTAGCTGGCAATGTCACAAGCAGGAATATTTGTCTTGGATGCATGTAGAGCCAACTAGACCAGAAATCCAGGATGAAATAGCCAGTAGTAATTCTGAGCACCACTGTCGTCACCAGTTCGCGAAAGAAGAGCAGACTTTGAGGCAGCCCCCAGACACAGAGAGAACACAAATAAAAACATGTTGTCTTATGAAAGAAATATTAGCTCTTATTTGAAACTTATAATTCAGCACAGATCAGCATTGCAATGAAAACCCAATTTTAACTATTTGTCTACCAAGATAGCTTCAGAGTTAACTTAACAACACTAACACAATTTCTATTTGTGGTCAGCCAAAGCAACTGTGATGCTAGAATTATGTCCTTTAAGCACTAATTAAATTTAATCAGTAAAACACAACAGGCTCAGAGACGTAAAGTGACTGAATGCAAGCTATAGAAAACAAAAGATGGACTTTTCTACACAGAACATTTATTAAAAACGGAAAAACACAACACTACACTAATACACTTATGGCAAAACAATTAAGACGAATGCAAACTGGAGTTAACAGCAAACATGTGCAACAGAAACCAAGGAACTAGTGACCTTCCCAGATAACAGCAGTTGTGGCGGGGAATTCAGGACTGAGGTTTGGTCCTGTTTTCTGACATTCACCCGGTTTAGCAGAAAAGAAGTTATACTTGCAATTCCTGTGAGCTGTAGTTGCTGCTTTAGAGAGGCCTGAATCCAAGTTGGAGCTGAAATGAAGCTGTTGAGATTGGTCCGAGGTAGGAGAAAACAGAATGAGTTTCTTGTCAAAAAATTAACCAACTTCAGTGTCTCATGGGAAATCATTTATAGGGAAAATGGGGATCGGAGTTGCTCAGAGGCGCCTGGCGAATCAGGGGAGATGTCCTTAGGGGCAGTGTCTTTGGGGGACCACCCAAAGACATGGTCCTTTGTCTTATTTTATTTCCCTGCCCCATTTCGATAGCAAGCATATTGGGATACCACATGTTGTCTTCACACACAGCAGGGAGTGTCTCCATCCTTCTGTGGGCCTCTTTTGTTCTTCGCCCGGCTGCTCCCCAAGTGTCGTTTAGCAGCTAGGTGACAATCTTGGCTGTCTGATGTCCCTCTTTGATGTGTTGTGCTGGCGTCTGGTTCAGGAGCGAATTGTGATGGGGGTTTGTGTTCTGCTTAAGGTGAATCCTGCACTTATGTCACACAGTATCCTAAATTTGAATAGATGAAGTTAATGTTGAAAAACGGCAAAGTTATCCTGTAACTTGTTTCCTCTGACAAACTTTTTGAGTTGAGTAGAATGTCTGAGCAAATAACCCTTGTGTCTTATCTTTGAAAAGACATTTGGTGAGACTCACTGTTAGAATGAGAAATCTTCTGTCTACAGCTGAGAGTGTCTGCATTGAACCTCTGGCATCAACAGCGTCCTTCACCTCCCTCCACTCACCTCTGCTATGCTCCTTAAGTTATAGGTACCATTAAAATGCACACACTCTGTCTCACTCACTCACTCACAAACACACTGTAAACTCAGGAAGGGTATATATGCCATTAAATTGTATGGGCCAGTGCCTTGATCCAAGGACAAGCCTGCTGGCCTTTTTATAGCTCAATATGTACTAGCCGCTCAAGTGTGAGGGTATATCAAGCCATATTTTGCAGTCTTCAAATGTACTGATATAAACTGGGTCACAAGGATTCCAGGGTGCAGCCAAGGTCGTTGTCATCTGATGTTGATGTACGGAGGGAAAACTGTTACATGGTTGACATTTGACTGAGGGAAATGACAAGTAGTCAAAAAAAGCAATGTCAAGCGAGGAAAGTAGCTATTACCGCCCAAAACAGGTAAATAAAAATGTGCTGAGCTCTTAAAGAAACAGAAATGGATCAACGTTTTCTACACAACTAATAACTAAAGATGTATCTGTGCAATACATCATGTATTTGTCAAGCAATGAAACTTTCCAGAAGTCTGCCTTATTTAATAAGGTCCAGAAACATCGCTCCATCATCCAGAGTTGAGCAGTGAACAGTCCATGGTGTTTCTGATGATGTTATCAGCTCTTGTTAGACAAATCTCAAACAGGCATAAAATATGGCAACTGGACTAATCTCGTGAGAGGTTAGTCCAGTTGCCATATTTTATGCCTGTTTGAGATTTATCATGACCTGGATGACTGAGAATTTACACAGATTTACTCTTGTTAGACAGTGTTTGCATCCGATGTTCAGGATGGAGGGAAGAGAAGTCCCAATAATTTAAATGAAATAATAAATAATCCAAAATCCAAACATAAAAACAACCCATAGGCTTCTTGACAAGGGAACCAGGAGATGCCAACTTCTGTGTCAGCCTGTCATTAGTCTGTAATGGTCATTCAAAAAAGGAAACTAGAGGACCGTCTTGATGCTAGTTAGCCAGTTAGCACATTAACAACACAATCCAATGTTGAAAGAACACAGCATATTTACCATGTGCCAGTGCACAATAACACAAACCAGGAAAGGTTTCTGCTGAAGAGCTCAATAGTTACAGAAAAATAATCTGACCTTATGGAACAAGTTTGTTTTTGTCTCACTCCCTGTGGACTTTAGCTCTTTTTGTACTTTCTATACTGAAGTTTATTTTCTCGCGTGCTGAGCTGAACTGTATCCCTTGGTTTTAATTTGTAGATGGGTTTGCACTGTTTTCATAGAGATAGACCTGTTAATATCTAAGTTCACTGTTGATGTTAATACTATTAATAGCACTCCCACAGCACTTGTTGTTTACTTTTAAGCCAGCACAGATCGGAAACCGCAATGAAGTCAGTGTGATAACATTAAAAAGCTCAGTCCTAATACTATGTAAATTTTAAAGCACACAACAAAGACATACAGTGCCTTGCAACTTTTACATTGGTGTAAAAAGAAAAACATTTTGCTTTCCTGACATAGACGCTGAGTGTGTCCTCTCAGTTCAGATTGTATCTGGTGCCAATGCAAAGTGGACCAAACATTTGTGTAGATAGGCAACATTAGAATGAATACATGTACACAGATAATTGGAACTGTCAAGGAAGCTATTTTTTATATCATTGTGCAAGAATATTCAGTTTTAAGTTAGAATGAGAGCATGGGGAATTTCTGTCACATATCAGGTAGTAAAAAACGTTCAAACAGAGGTGTGATGCATTTGTGTCCTACTCAATTTATTTTGGAAGTTCCTTGTTATAAGCGAATGACTTCCTCACTATAATACTCATCAGGCACAAACTGATGATTGACCGACAAAGTCTCCTGACATGAAAAAAGTTCAGGGGTTTGAATGTAGCACAGGTCCGACAGTCCAACAGGCAAAGGTATCCAAATAGGGGGGTATTGAAGAGGAGCAAAGGTGTAAACATACACTAGGAATACAAGAAAAAATGCTGGAACTCTCACACTGAGGATGGATGTGGGAGACCTGTCACAGATAGTTTATCATCCCAAGTCGTCTACTACTACAGCCGCTTTGCTGGTGGACCTAATCGTCAAAATAGGACATGCTACAGTAGGAACCCTCCTGTGTTAGGTTTGTATGAGTAGGTATAACTGCAGCTGAAGCACCTATATGATGCACTCACCACAACCTACATTCAGTCCACAATCTGCCCCTTTCACTATTTGATCCGGAAGTGAAGACCCTGAAGAAAATGCTAAGTTAGTGTTTAGCTAGCTATTGAGTATTGGCTTAAAAGAGTGGTCATTAAGGTTAGGTTAGGGTAAGGGTAATGGTTTAACTGTTTAACTTTTTTTGTTTTTCTTTTTCTTTTTCTTAACTTCTGATATTCCTTTTTACCCCCAAGCCAATGGGTGGCAGAGTGAATATGCAAAGCAACACCATCATCATGATGCCACATGCCTGTGCTGAAGTGCCTTCCTCTACAATGCGGTGATTACAAACCAAAACAAAGAAGGCACACTGGGGTGAGCATGCACAGATAACTTTGTCTGCACTGACGATGAGGTGGAGTTGCTACAGTAGATCTAGACTTTGCTGGAGAAGCGTTGATAAATTCAACAGGGTGAGCAGCACAAACAGAGCTCGTCACTGTTGTTGTGATGGTTGACTTCTCACGCATGCCGAGTGACTGAAACCGTAATGCGCATGTGCGAAAAGTTTCCGTTTTCAGAGGAACTGCATATTGCAAGTTTACATGACAACGGAGACGGTGCCGTTTCCCAAAAATTTCACCCTGGAACCTTTTTTTCAAAATGTTGTGTTTCCAGGCACCCAAAAATACCACTGTCGTGTAAACAATCGGCCAAAACGCAACTAAAGTTTACCATTTTCAGTTGAAATCGTTGTTGTATAAACAGGACCTAAGGCTGGTTAGCTCGAAAAGAGCAAAGGTTTTAGCACATCTCAAGTCCTTACAGCCCGATATTTTTATTGCAAGACACACATGTTAAGTGTAATGTTCAGTCAGTGCTTTGTGCCAACTGGATGGGTCAGGCATATCATGCTAATTTTGGGGCTAAGGCCAGGGGAGTAGCAATATTATTCAGGAGAAATATCCCTTTCATTCAGAAAACAATAAAAGTGGATCCCAATGACAGATATTTAATGATAGGTCACATTAACTCTGTACCTGTGACTTCCTGTAACCGCTCAGAGTTTTACAGAGCTGACGGTGTCCACCCCTCTGGTCTGAGCAGCAGGGTACTTGCTTGATTGATGGTTGAGGTTGTTTACACCACACAGAGTTACACCTCAGAATTCTTCCTCCTCCCCCTCTGTGGTAGCTCAAAGTCCTGTTTCACTCACCACTGCCCCCCATGGGCTTCATCTGCCATTGTGCCTCCGTGGACACTGCACACAGCCTAGCTGTAGATTACTTGTCCATACCAGGTGTCTGCGGTCAGTTCCACTAAAATCAGCTGTTGATGACGGTGGCCAGTCATCACCGATCCGGTCTGCCTTGTTCAATGCTCGTTCCATCTCTAATAATTCCCTCATTCTTAATGAGTTCTTCTCTAGAGAAAAGTTGGATTTTATTTTCCTCACTGAAACATGGCAAAGGGACAATGAGTTTATCCACCTTAATGAGCTCTGCCCCTCTGGCTGCTCTGTTATTGGGGCTCCCTGATTGGAACGCCGTGGAGGTGGTCTTGCGGTTGTGCATCGGGACAGTCATCTGTGCAGAGTGATACAATCTGAAAGTTTCTCCTCCTTTGAGTCACAGATGATTAAGACGGGTTCTACTAACATATTCTATTGTGTTCTAATTTGTCGCCCACCTGGTCCTGCTGGCCCCTTTCTTACTGATTTTACTGACTTTTTAGCGTGTATTATCAAATTGGAGAAGGTTCTAATTATTGGAGATTTCAACCTTCATATTGACGATGTCACCTGCAACATGGCTGCTGATTTTCTATCCATCACTGACTCTTTTAACTTTACTCAGCATTTTAGTGGTCCAACACATGTCAAGGGTCATACTTTAGGCCTTGTTTTCTCACTTGGAATAAATATTGAAAATGTGTGAATGGAGGATTTACATGTGAGTGACCACAGCTGTGTACGTTTTGACTTCAAATTTCCTCGGGACTTCCAGCCCCCAAAAATTAAGGCCCAAAGGCAGATTTATTACTCAGGATGCTGTTGAAAGGTTCTCTGCCTTATTTGATCCTTGCTTACTGCCGGGATGCAATGATGCTGATGTTCTTATTCAGTCTTTTAATAGTCATTGTTTAGTTATTTTAGATGAAGTGGCACCTGTGAAATCTAACATTGTTTCCCATAAGAACCATTGTCCTTGGATAAACGATTCTATACAGAGTTTCAGAAGAAACTGTCGAAAGGTAGAGCGTTTATGGAAATCAACTCATCTTGAGGTGCACAGGTTTTACCTAAGGGAACTTAGGGCCTCCTTAAACGAAATGTTGAGAACTGCCAGAGCTCAATATTTCTCCCAGTTAATATCCTCAAATAAGAAAAATCCCAAAATCCTGTTTGATACTATTAACTCTATGGTTTCTCCCACTACCCCCCACGTCCCTGTGTTTTCTAAAGTGGACAGCAATGATTTCCTTCATTTCTTTGTTAATAAGATCAGGGATATTAGGTCAAGCATTTCTCCATCAACTGTTCTCAACACCGTCTCTGATTTGTCTCTCATACTTGGTCCTCCTTTAAACCTGTGACATTAAATGATGTTACTGCTCTGCTGGACAAAATGAAACCCACCTGATGCCCTACTGATGTTCTCCCTACTTTGAGTCTTTGAGTCAACTGGTCCACGTATCATGGAGATAATTAATACTTCGCTTTAACTGGTGTGGTTCCTAGGTATTTTAAGCATGCTGTTGTGGAACCTACACTCAAAAAGCCCAGTCTGGATCCATTACAGCCCAAAAATTATAGGCCAATTTCCAAATTGCCATACATATCAAAAATTTTAGAAAAAGTTGTAGCAGAGCAACTCACAGTGTTTTTAGAGAATCATGAGGTCCTGGACATATTTCAGTCTGGTTTTCGCAACAAGCACTCCACTGAAACAGCACCACTTAAAGTCTCCAGTGACATCTTGATGTCCGCTGATTCTGGTAAATGCACAGTTTTGGTTCTGTTGGACCTTTCATCAGCTTTTGACACGGTTGACCATAATATTTTGATTAACAGACTCCAGGTTGGGTTCTCTGGTTCGGGTTTACAGTGGTTCTCCTCTTACCTTTCTGACAGAAGTTTTGGTGTTTCTGCAAACCATATAATGTCTGAAACAACAGGGCTGTCATGTGGGGTACTCAGGGCTCTGTCCTAGGACCCATTCTGTTCCTTTTATACTGACTTCCCCTTGGACAGTTAATTAGACAATTTAGCAACATTTCATATCATCTCTATGCTGACGACATCCAGCTGTACTGCTCATTCAAGGCCACTGAGCTCCATAAACTGTCTTCCTTAATTAACTGCCTGACTAGCATCCAACAGTGGTTAAGTGACAACTACCTACAGCTGAACTCAGACAAGATGGAAACATTAATTATTGCCCCTGATAGCATTATCCCCCAGATTAAGCAGCATATTGGTGCCCTAGACTCGACTGTCCTGCCAAAGATGAGGAACTTAGATGTTATTTTTGATTCAACGATGTCCCTAGAGCATCACTCAAAACTGGTAACAAAAAATTCCTTCTTCCATCTGAGGAACATTTCCATAATAAGAACACTGGTGTCAAAGGCTGAACTGGAAATGGTTATTCATGCTTTTATTTCATCTCGTTTAGATTATCGTAACAGTCTTTTTACTTGTTTTAATAAGAAACAGCTTGACCGTCTCCAGGCTGTTCAGAACTCTGCTGCAAGGCTTTAACCCACACAAAAAAAAGGGCACACATCACTCCTGTTTTAGCATCTCTGCACTGGTTACCAGTACATTTCAGAATTCATTTTAACATTTTAGTCCTCACTTTTAGAGCCCTGCAGGGACAAGCTCCCTCTTACCTGTCTGATTTTATACAGCTGCACACTCCCACCCGCAGTCTGAGGTCATGTGACCAACGGCTGCTAGTTGTTCCTCACACACGCTTTAGGACCAGAGGTGACAGATCATTTCAAGCAGTAGCTCCCAGACTGTGGAATGCTTTGCCTTTCTCACTACGCTGTTTAAACTCTGTTGATGCTTTTAAAAAGCATTTAAAGACTCTTTTATTTAAACTGGCATTCAGTTAAGTGTTGTTGTTTTTTTCATATATCTATGCATCATTGCATTTATGCTCATACTTTGTGTTTTGTTTTTTCTATGTTATTGTTCTAACTTTTGTGAAGCACTTTGTGGTTTCTACCTGTGAAAGATGCTATATAAATAAAGTTACTTACTTACTTACTTACTACTTACTAACGACAGTTTGATGAAGTCTCCTGGTTGGCCAGTGATAGACTGGTGTCAAACGCCCCAGACAGGGATCGGTACCGAGACCCGGTATTAAACAACCCAAGGTTTATTTAATCAAGACCGTAATAAAAGTAAGCACAACCATTATTGGCGTCACTTTTTAAAGTTTCGGTTTCATGTATCATCATTCTGCAGCAGTGGGGCCGCTGTGCAGATAAAGGGAATATAACTTCAAGATTACTCTAGATATCACCGACTCTAGTTCAACTACACTTGTTACTGTAAGTAAGTGCAATAAAACCTCTGCCAGCCAAGCCAACACTTTATCAATACATGCGATCAGCATGTAGAAAGCCATATTTCAGTCTGCTCTGTCTGAATGAATGACTGATACTGATGTTTGTCTTCATGCTGAAATAACGTGACTTTCTTCACTCAGTATTGTTATGTCAGGAGGAACATTTATATTCCAGTGAGCTATTATTGGGTTTTAAATAGAGACTTTGTTGTTGTAAATCTGACTGTTGCTGCCATGTATAAAACTATATCCTGTGTAACTGACCTATAAGGAAACCATCAGGAGGTGAGGTGTGTGCATGTGTGTGTGTGGAGGAGAGGGGAGAGGGAGATGCTGGTAGAGAGATAGTGTGTGTTATTAGATACTGTTATTCTCACTTATGCTTCTGTGCATTGATAGCTCTTTTTTAGTCTGTTTCTGCATCATGTTGAGGAGGGCCATGCAGTGCCGTAGCATTGTTCCGACCTTTCAGTAGTCCGACGTCCCATTGTTCCGATATGTGATTATACTAGGCTATACTGTATTTGTGTACCATAGAGGATCAGCAACACAACAAAAGTAGGCCACTGGTGGAGATACAAGTGTCATAGAGAGGAGAGAGTGAAACACAGTGCTGAACGGCTCCCGGCAGGCGTATTTCTGCCTTGATGGTGTGCCGTGACTGGCTCTGGGTCAGCTGGGAAAAGCTTGAGGCGAAGCAGGCTCACGGCTTATGTGTTTGCCACTTTCTTTTTCATTTTAACCCACACCATGAGCTTTTCCTAACCTTAACCAGTTTTTGTGCCTAAACCTAACTAGACCTTAACCACAGAGCATCATGATGATTTCGGAACAACGGGACTTCAAAACAATGGGCTGTCAGATCAATGGGCAGACCCCGGGCCATGCCTGTATATCTATAAATATATATATGTATTCAAAAGAAAAAAGTGGATCGGTTGCTCACTGCTAAAAATATGGCCCATCAACATTTTCTGGTTTCAGTTGAAATAGTAATTGAATAGCCCTGCTGTAGTTTGTTTGTTTGTTAGCTATCTAACAACACATAAAATAATTGTAAGCCAGTCTTGTTCAGTGAATCAGTATATCATGTATGCTCAAAAAATATTTAAGCCTAATATTTAAGATTGTTTGCTTATAAATACATAAACCTGGTTGTTCTATATTTAAAACACATTGGGTTTATTAGTGCTATTATAAATAAATCACATTATTACTTATTATACTCATTATTATTACTTGAGCTCATTTTATTCATTACTATCATAATCATTCATTATTCATTATTTATTTCACAGATAGTTAAACATCCTTAGTCCTTAAATTCATTATGGACATGGACTTAAAATCATTGTTTTATGTTATGGGCTTTTGGCATTTGTGCTCTCAAAAAATTGACAACATGAAAGGCCAAGTGGGCTTGCCCCTAAAATGACAAAATTCCAGGCCTGCATGAATCGACTATTTTTTTCTTGATTCCAAACTTATTTAAGCAGTAAGGGATGCCACATATCATCATATTTTGATTTCAGATCATAGTCCAGTTACATTGGATTTGCAGGTTGCAGATTTAAATAACAGAAGACAAAAGAATTGGTGTTTTGACCCAATACTACTGAAAGATGATGTTTTCATAAGCAGATGGAGGAGCATTTTTTTTTTTTCTCAAATCAAATGATAAGGGTGATGTTAATGATTCAATCTTATGGGAAAGCCTAAAGGCAGTTCTGAGAGGTCATAGATTAAATTATACATCAGCTAAGCATAGATCACAAGAGGAGGCCCTCAAAAATATAGAGACTAATCTATACCAATTGGAACACTTATACCAATCTACTCCAACAACAGAACGGTTAGGTAAAATCACAAAATTAAAGTATGAATATAATTCTTTAGTTACGAAGCAGGTATGTTCTCAATTGATCAATTGTTAACAGAAAATATTTTAAGTCAGTGCTAAACCTCATAAGCTACTGGCTAGATTACTGAGACAGTCACAGGCCTCAAAAGCTATATTTGCAGTTAAAAATAAAAATGAGTTAATTTATGATCCACGAGAAATAAATAAATGTTTTAAAGATTTTTACTGTGAACTTTACAGATCGAAAAGCTTTGTCAGTCAGACCAAAACTGACACAGTCCAATAAATATTAAAAAAGCTATATATGGGAACAATCCCATAATCCAAAACTGCCACACAGGCAGGGGCAAAGTGCAGTTGTGTTTGTGTGTGTTTTTCCCTCCTGGGTTACGTTCCAAGTCTCTTAAAATTACTGCTAACCAGGCCTGGAATTTCATTATTTTAAGGGCAAGGCCACTTGGCCTTTCGTGTTGTCAATTTTTTGAGGGCACAAAGGCCAAAAGCCAGGGCAGCAAGGCCATAAAATAAAACAATGATTTTCAGTCCACGTTCATAATGAATTTAATTTAAGGACTAACAATGTATAACTATCTGTGAATGAATAAATAAAACAAGCTCAAGTAATAATAATGAGTATAATAAGTAATAATGTGAATTATTTAATAGTACTAACAAACCCAATGTATTCACCGACAGTCTGCTGAACAACGCAATGGGTTGTGAATGAAATAAACTTTATTACAACATGACAGTCTTGCAGGAAATATCATTAACGTTACTCTTTGTAGTCACGTAGGCATGTGAATTACAGCGTTTCAATACAAAGAATGCATGTAATGGATACACTTGCGCTGTTTCTCCGTCATCTCATTCAAATGAGCCAAACGTAGGGGGCAGGTATTTATACATCAGGGCCTCAAGCTGGAAAAGACTTCCTGTTAGGAACCTCTCGTGTTACCTTACTCATCGCACCTAACAGATCCCTGTTAGGAACCTCTCGTGTTACCTTACTCATCGCACCTAACAGATCCCTCCTAACTCCTGACGCTAACTCCTTACTGGCAGGAATAAGAGACATGAGACGGCCTGTTACGCCCCGGTCTAGGGTGTGGGTGCGTAACATAAGGACACACAGGAACACGAATATAAATGTACAGGTGAGCAATTTATTGCTACACACTCCAACAAAACACTGTACAATATCGCACACAAAATGGAGCAAAAGACGTCAGGGTGAGCCCAGGCCAAAACAAAAAACATAAACAACCTGTCTACCGACCGGCAAAATAACTGATTCCTAACGAAAACAAAAGAAACAAAAATACAGTACTAGGCCTAACTCCCTAGGCCAATGAAAAACATGAGAAAACAGGTATAACAAAAATAGCAGCTCACCCCTACGCTCCGTGCAAACAATAATATGTGACAGTGACTATTTACAATATATACATAAATGACTCAGTTGGCCCTAAGGCAGTTATTTAGCAAGCAAGCTAAATAATCACATGTGGGTCAAACAACAAAGCACTTATCAATCACAGAAAACCAGAGAAAATGATACAATGCGCTGCTGCCATGTACGAGAGTGGTCTCTCGCGGCTTCCGTGTGGCCGGCATTATGAAGGCTGAGCCCCTTGCCCAACCAATCCGGCAGCTGTGACGTCACGCTTGTTGCCGACCGTTGACACAGAAGGCCAAGCCCCTTTCTCAGCCAATCCAGCTGGAGCAACGTCACAATCATCCAGCGAATCACCTGCGCACCTGTTAACACAACACACACGATCTCTGGAAGAAAAAGAGAGGTCTAACGTACAGGTTAAATGCATATACATAGAAATATACACATACACAGAATAAATACACAGATCATAATGCACATATAATGAATACACGGGCCAAGGGACGTAACACGGCCTTAAAGATGGCGGACCGCGAACGACTTCTGGTTCAAGTAAGGAGTTAGGAGTTAGCAGTATAAAATAAGAGACTTGGGACGTACCCCTGGGGACCCTCCCAAAGTTAATATATTGACAGTTATTGATGGATGTTGATGTATTAAGCAATTAGTCTCACCTGGGGGAGGATACAGAGCCGCTCTGTAGAGCCTGCTGTTGACTGCTGACTCTGGTGACTCTGGTGTCATGGACAGAGCCAGGATACCCCACAAAGGTGTTGATGAAGAGGCTCTTCCCATTACATACTGCCTGCAACTGTATGTATGGGAAGAGCTTCCTGTTGAGGTAATCCTGGCCCTCAGGTCCTGGGGTGGTCTTGATGCGGACATGGCAGCCGTGCAAAGGTCTGGCCAACCTCATCCAGTGCTCCGGCGGTGGGCAGATGGATGACCTCCTGGCAAAGGGCTGCTATCTTCTCCACTCCCGTGTGCACTAGCCTGCAGAACATGCTCTTGGAGACATGAAAGGCCCGGGACACCGCACTGTATGATAGGCCGTGTACCAACCAGTAGAGGGTCACCAATACATGCACCTCATGTGACCAGCCTTGTGTGTACTTTGATGGCAGTGTTGGGATTCACAGGACCACAGATGAGTTATCATTTAGTAAAATCATCACAATTTAAAGGCTTTTTCCTTTGCATGCTCTTTGTCTTCAAACAAAGAGAGCTAAGTGGCACCCATTTCCATAGGAGGTCTCACCTCACACCTCAGTGAGACTCAAGTCTCAAAACTTGATTGGACAAGACCTTTTACAGTGACATGTGACTCTGTAATGTCACAGGCTGTAGATCTGCTCCCTTCCAACAGATTTCTCTCTCTCTCTTGCTCCAGCTGTTGAGCAGCTCAGACCTCTTTCCAGTCCAGAGGCCTAGACCCTGGCTCCATAGCCCAAACCACTAAAAGGAGGGCAACTGATCACAGACTCTCTTGAAAACATAAGGTTTGCAACCAGCTTTCCAGCAACAAGGAACTAAATGAGTTAGCACCCAGCGTCTAACTCTGCAAGAACCCTGAGTGACTGATATATTTAACTGGGTATCATTTTTCCCTTTACGGGAATGGTGCCCCACGAGGTGATTTAATGTTAATTAAGTCACATTATTTAACATAATTATTAATTATTAGCAATAATTATTAATTATTTCTAATAGCCAAATAACCCCAACATATTTGGTACCTCCGTGTGGATCCTAGTGTGTTGACCCCACCATATTTGGTGCTGTGATGGAAAATTATGGGTGCCTGACAAGTGATGAGCGTCTGGGGCATCTGACTTTCTTTTCACCTCTTAAGGTGTCATACAAACTTGCTTTATTGAAGTTTACAAATCATCCCATGCTCTGTAACCCTTCACTCGATAACACCAGATATATGGCAGAGGCCTGGTCACTTGATAACATCAGATATATGGCAGAGGCCTGGCTGAAAGCAGGGCCGAAGGTGAGCCTTCAGAGAGGCCTTCAGAGTTATGACCCTGTTATTCTGTCAGGAAATGGTACAGCTTGGAACGACAGGTTCTCTGGTTGCATATGTTGTGTCTAAGGGTGGGCATGTGTTTTGGGAAACTATAAAGATAGAGGGCTGGAGGACATTCGCCAGCTCTCACTCTGACTGACTGTTCATGCGGTTTGTACTGTTTGTGAGACTCCATTCATGAATGCTCATTAAAACTCAAGAAAGACAGCCAACGTGTGAAGACTCTTTATTGTTCAAGTGATTTTGCCACCACAGTGCCATCATGTGAGGTAAATATATGTTGATTCCCAACATATTTGGTGCCCCGTGTGAGGCGTAGTACTGTTGACATTCATTCATATTTGTGCAATATTAATATCAGCATACATTTTTGGTTCACACCAAAAATCTTTGATTCCATTCTTGGAGTACCCAAAAGTCTTAACATTCATCACTAGTCTGCAGCAGGAGACATAAGTACATTGTGGTGAGAATTTTTTTATTCACAAAGACAAAGCAATTTGAAAGACATTGTGTATCTGATCACCGCTATCTAAAGCCTCATAATGTTAGTCTAGAGTTGCCATTGCTGCTGGCTTTTCAAGTTGACCTACCCTGTAGAAACTTATAAAATTTTGGTTCAGCATTTGAATACCACGTATTCAAGGCAGTCTGGTCAAGCTGTCAAACTTGACAGTTGATTCTTTTGTTCCTGTTTTCCTTTGAAATTCATCACAGCATGCCACCAGCCCTGTGACACAGAGAGTTTATGTGAGAACTAGCTGTTACTGCCAAGCATTTCAGCCTAAGTAAAGCTCCCCACCCCCACTGTAAACAGTGTGAGCAAGTTCAGGATTACCGCCGCGACTGGCCCCAGCGGCCTTGCGGCCACAGCTCGCAACTGCCGCCTCGACAATGGCAGAGTGGAACAAGGCCCATTCGGACTCAATGTCCCCTCTGCCCTTGGGACACGGTTGAAGCTCTCCTGGAGGTGGGAGTTGAAGATCATCTGGACAGGTTCTTCCGCCAGGCGTTCCCAGCAGACCCTCACGGTTCATTTGGGCCTACCAGGTCTGCGTGGCAACCTCCCCTGCCCCCCAGTACTTTTGTACAATAATAGAAATTTGCTGCCACATTATATTATTACAGGTTACAATAAGCCACCCAGCAGCATTTGAGTTATTAAAATGACCACCTTTATCAGCTGCAGCATCAGTCTTATAAACACATTACTTATTAAGGAAAAACTCAATTGTTACAATTGGCCCAGGTCTCCCTGATCCAAAAATATTGAGATAGTATCTCGGAATAATGAGAAACGTTCTAAAAATAACTTAGTGCCTGAAAATAATTACTTAAAACATTTTATAAAAGTTGCTCATTAAGAGACTTGAATTTTAAAATAACATTAACATTAATTAAGAAACAAAATCATTTTACTGGTTTATAATGTTAAGAATTGTAAAATGTCACTTTTACGAGGTAGTTCAGACATCGATAGTGACAATGTGTTGTTTAATGTTTGCATCAAAAGTTCCTATAGCCCACTTAGTGTGATGATCTGAGTGACTGGGAACCTATTCAGATGGAAACACGGGTGAGTTTACTTCATATACTATATATATATATTGTATATGAAGTAAATGATGACGTAGGCTACTGGATCCTACTTCCACTTCATACACACACCTGTGTGAACGTAGAGAGAGGTAATTACTCCAGTGTCCAATTACTCCAATAAACTGGACGTGTTGAATACCGTTGCACCTGTGCGCTGCCTGGTGCACCAACACAGACATGACAGCATTATGTAGGCTACGTTAAGAACACTGATATGAGTGTGATGAGAGCTCTCGCAATAACCAATAATAAGTTCCCAAGGAATCTCTCTATGTTGTTATAGTCATGGATGTGCCTGTAATTGTTTACATTAGTTGTGGACATGAGACGCTCTCAATGAAGTCATCTCACGGCACCCTCTCCTTCTACAGGTGTTTTGCATTTTTATTTTTCACGAGAAGCGCCACCTACTGCTACATACCTACCAAAACAATAATGAATGGAAACGAGCATAAATTTGCATTTTCTTTTGCGCATTTTCACAAAATTTGATTAAGACTTGCGATACATTTGGATGGAAACCCAGTTACTTATGACTCATTTCGTCATTTGATGATCTAGGACAAGTTGAACACACAATCACACAGTTATATATATGTATGTGTGATTGTGTGTTCAACTTGTCATAGATCATCAAATGATGAAATGAGTCATAAGTAACTGGGTTTCCATCCAAATGTATCGCAAGTTTTAATCAGATTTTGTGAAAATGCGCAAAAGAAAAGCAAGCACTGACAAGCTCAGTTCCCAGCAATGTAGGTTCAATCTTCAGGCTGCAGACACAGAGTGGCCTGATGTTAAGGTGGAACAAACTACTGTAAGGTGCATTTTGGATATTCAAGGCACTGTTTCAACAAAGCAATGAAAAGACAGCATGAAAAGTGCTTTGCTCACAGTGAAAAGACATAGAAATGGTCCCAGCTATTTCTGAGGAGGCAGCAAGATAATATGAGGGAGCAATACAAAGAGAAAATTATACATGTACAGTAATGAAAGAAGTTGGCATGTGGGCATGACAAACATAGGTGTGTTTGTGTGAAAAGGTAATTCTCATTCTTTGTCTATTCTCGACCTTACAATTGCTGGTGTTCTATAACTATTTTCAGTTTCCTCTTCAAATATTCAATTATCATTAACCTATATTTTCTGTGAGCCAACAAGAAGGTCAGCTCTTCCCTCAGAGGTCTTCCAATTGTTGAATAACAATGAAAACATCTCAGCTGGTTGCTATTATTGTAATAGCTACTTTAAAATTTAAATTGGTTGCATTGTTGGCCTCAGTCAACAAAGACATTTGTTCTCTCTGGTCCATGCCAGGCCCTGTCAAAAGATACTTGCCACCTGGTCAACTTTTCTGGGGAAAACCTTGCATTGAAGTAAGTTGCACATACTGTCGGTGAACATGAGTTAGCTAGCCAACATTAGCAATTTTGATTTTTCATGTGAAACTTTATTCTTTGATGTTTGATAAGGAAGAGAGGAGTAGAGAAAGAGATGGGGAGAGAGTGGGATATAATTCATATCTCAGTTACAGGCTATCCTTAATTGTTTGAATAGCTGACCTGCTCATTAAAACAAGTGCTGTTCTTTCATCATTTTGCAGTGGCCCACACAGAAAGTAACTTGTACTTTGAGTAATTAATTAACGGGGTTCCTTTTAGTAGGTTTTTGGAAATGGTAATTTTATTATTAAGGTTAATTTACTTATACTTGGGTCATATTTTATGGGAGAAATGGCTGCATCCATCACTGACGTATTGCGGTAAGCAAGTTGTGTCATTTCCGGTGTTTCTGTGACAGCGTCTCTGTGCTGCTCTGGTGAATTCTACTAGCCTGTTTTCTCACTTCAGTTGCTTAAAACGTCAACTCCAAGTCTTAACCCACACTAGTTCTGTTTAAGCACTCATAGCTCTCCTCCTTTCTACGACTTTCTCGCTAATCTCTTAGCTGTTGTTTGTACGCTACTAGCCTTGGTAGCTACATTAGCTTTACTGCTAGCGATGGCTTCTCCCTCTGCTCTCTCTTGCCCGGTGTGCCACATGTTCAGTTATGCCTCTGCATCCTTTAGCGGTAAGTGTAACAAGTGTAGCTTATTTGTTGCATTGGAGGCAAGGCTTAGTGAATTAGAAGCGCGGCTCCGCACCATGGAAAATCACTCAGTAGCTGCGGTAGTTAGCCGGTCCCCTGTAGCCGGTGCAGAGCCACATAGCACAGCCTTAGCTCCTGCTAGCGGTCCTCCGGTAACTCCCGTTCAGCCGGGACGTTGGATAAGTGTGCGCCAGAAGCATAGCTCCAAGCCGAAGCCCACGGCTCACCACCAGCCTGTCCACGTCTCCAACCGCTTTTCCCCACTCAGCGACACACCCGCTGATGATAAAACTCTGGTTATTGGAGCTCTATTTTGCGGAACGTGAAGTTAGCAACACCTGCGGCCATAGTCAAATGTATCCCTGGGGCCAGAGCGGGCGACATCGAATCAAATTTAAAACTGCTGACTAAAGCTAATCGTAGATTCAGTAAGATTGTTATTCACGTCGGCGTTAATGACACCCGGTTACGCCAATCGGAGGTCACTAAAATTAATATCGCCTCGGTGTGTGAATATGCAAAAATGATGTTGGACTCCGTAGTTTTACTCTGGACCCCTCCCTAATCTGACCTCTGATGACATGTTTAGCCGCATGTCATCATTTAATCGCTGGCTGTCCAGGTGCTGTCCAGCAAACGATGTGGGTTTCGTTAATAATTGGCAAACTTTCTGGGGAAAACCTGGTCTCATTAGGAGAGATGGCATTCATCCCACTTTGGATGGAGCTGCTCTCATTTCTAGGAACCTGGAAAATTTTATTAGCAAATTAAATCCCTGACAACCCAGAGTTGAGACCAGGACAGAGAGTCGCAGTCCTATACGCCTCTCTGAGCTTCTAGTTCACTTACCAAGCCATAGTTTCCATAGTTTTATACCAACGGTGTCTGTCCCCCGACCACCTAAATTATTTAAATCTAAAATTAAACAAAGAGGAGTTGTGCAAAACAACCCTCATAAAAATTAAATCCTCTTCTGTGACAGAAAGACAAAACAGGAGAATTAAATGCGGACTGTTAAATATCAGGTCTCTTTCGTCTGAAGCAGTGTTAGTAAACGAATTAATATCAGATAATCATATTGATTTACTCAGTCTCACTGAAACCTGGCTGTGTCAAGATGAATATGTTAGTCTAAATGAATCCACTCCTCCCAGTCATAATAATACCCACATTCCTCGAGGCAGCGGCTGAGGAGGGGGAGTTGCAGCCATTTTTAACTCTAGTCTGTTAATCAGCCCTAAACCAAAACTAGATTATAATTCTTTTGAAAGCCTCGTTCTTAGTCTTTTACATCCGACCTGGAAAACCTCGCAGCCACTTTTATTTGTTATAGTGTACCGTGCTCCTGGCCCGTATTCTGAGTTTATATCTGAATTCTCAGAGTTCTTATCCAGTCTAGTTCTTAAATCAGATAAAGTTATTATTGTAGGCTATTTTAACATTCATGTCGACGTTGATAATAACTCCCTGGCTACCACGTTTATCTCATTATTAGACTCCATTGGCTTCAGTCAGGGTGTACATGAACCCACTCACTGCTTTAACCATACCCTCGATCTAGTTCTGACGTATGGAATTGAAATTGATAACCTAACAGTCTTTCCAGAGAATCCCTCGCTATCGGATCATTATTTGATTACTTTTGATTTCTTTTTACTCAATTACACGCCACTCAGCAACAGTTACTATGCTAGATGTTTATCAGATAGTGCTGTCGCAAAATTTAAGGAAAAGATTACTCCGTCGTTAAATTCAATACCAAGTCCTTTAATAACAGAGGTTTCCCGCACCAACTTTAACCTCTCCTGAATTGATCAATTTGTTGATAGCGCCATAAGCTCGCTGCGAACAACACTCGACTCTGTAGCTCCTCTTAAAAAGAAGTTAACAAAACAAAGAAAGTTCGCTCCTTGGTATAATTCTCAAACCCGTAAATTAAAACAAATATCGCGAAAGTTTGAAAGGAATTGGCGATTAACCAAACTGGAAGAATCTCGTTTAATCTGGGCAGACAGTCTCAAAACTTATAAGAGGGGCCTCCGCAATGCCAGAGCAAACTATTACTCAGCTTTAATAGAAGAAAACAAAAATAACCCCAGGTTTCTTTTCAGCACTGTAGCCAGGCTGACTGAGGCTGACTTTGACAGAGTCAAAGCTCTATTGAGCCTTGTATTCCTTTAGAATTTTGTAATGAAAGAAGCTCATAAAATCATTACTGCTAAGGGCTAACCATTAGAGGCAAAATTCATGACCTCCTGAGGTCAAATAGTACCTATCTAACCTCAAACACAGCTGTAACACCTAATATTTATTTAGATTGCTTCTCCCCAATTTCTCTTCAAGAATTGACCGCAGTGATTTCTTCATCTAAATCATCAACGTGTCTCTTAGACCCCATCCCAACGAGGCTACTCAAGGAGGTCTTACCTTTAGTTAACACCCATATATTAGATATGATCAATATATCCTTATTAACAGGCTATGTACCACAGTCTTTTAAGGTAGCTGTAATTAAACATCTACTAAAAAAGCCCACCCTGGATCCAGAGCTGTTAGCCAACTATAGACCAATATCTAAACTTCCCTTTATGTCAAAGATCCTTGAGAAAGTAGTCGCAGACCAGCTGTGTGATTTTCTCCATGATAATAATTTATTTGAGGAATTACAGTCAGGATTTAGAGCGCATCATAGCACTGAGACAGCACTAGTTAAAATTACAAATGACCTTCTGATTGCTTCAGACAAAGGACTCGTCTCTGTACTTGTTTTATTAGATCTTAGTGCAGAACCTTTTAGGCCAATTAAGTGTTCCAGTCTCTGTAGCAGAATTTCATGGTCAACAGTGTCAAACGCTGCACTAAGCTGGTTTAAATCTTATTTATCTGATCGGTTTTCAATTTGTTGACGTTCATAATGAATCATCCGTATGTACTAAAGTTTGTTTTGGAGTTCTGCAAGGTTCTGTGCTTGGACCAATCCTATTTATTCTATATATGCTTCCTTTAGGCAACATTAGAAATCACTCTATAAATTTCCATTGTTATGTGGATGACACACAGCTGTATTTATTGATGAAGCCAGAAGAAAGTAATCAATTAACTAAACTTCATAATTGTCTTAAAGACATAAAAACCTGGATGAGCACCAATTTCCTGATGTTAAATTCAGACAAAACTGAAGTTATTGTTCTTGGCCCCAAACAACTCAGAGACTCTTTATCTGATGACATAGTTTCTCTCGATGGCATTGCTCTGGCCTCTATCACTACCGTAAGAAACCTCGGAGTAACATTTGATCAAGATTTGTCTTTTAATTCTCATTTGAAACAAACCTCACGGACTGCATTTTTTCATCTGCGTAATATTGCAAAATTAGGCCTATCCTGACCCAAAAAGATGCAGAAAAATTGGTCTACGCTTTTGTTACCTCAAGCTGGGTTACTGTAACTCTCTATTATCAGGTAGCTCTAGTAAATCATTAAGAACTCTCCAGCTAATTCAGAATGCAGCAGCATGAGTACTAACAGGAACTAAGAAAAGAGATCATATTTCTCCTGTTTTAGCTTCTCTGTACTGGCTCCCTGTAAAATCCAGAATTGAATTTAAAATCCTACTGTTAACTTATAAAGCTCTAAATGGTCAAGCTCCGTCATATCTTAGAGAGCTCATAGTGCCATATTATCCCACCAGAACTCTGCGCTCTGAGAACGCAGGGTTACTTGTGGTCCCTACAGTCTCCAAAAGTAGATCAGGAGCCAGAGCCTTCAGCTATCAGGCTCCTCTCCTGTGGAATCATCTTCCCGCTATGATCCGGGAGGCAGACACCATCTCCACATTTAAGACTAGACTTAAGACTTTCCTCTTTGATAAAGCTTATAGTTAAGGCTGGCTCAGGCTTGCCCTGTACCAGCCCCTTGTTAGGCTGACTTAGGCCTAGTCTGCCGGAGGACCACCTATAATGCACCGGGCACCTTCTCTCTCTCTCTCTCTCTCTCTCTCTCTCTCTCTCTCTCTCTCTCCCTCTCTGTCTCTCTCTCTCTCATATCCTATTACTGTATCTTGTTAACTCGGCCATTCTGGATGTCACTAACTCGGCTTCTTCTCCGGAGCCTTTGTGCTCCACTGTCTCTCAGGTTAACTTGTATTGCAGCAGTGCCTGGATAGTGTGACGTGTGTGGTTGTGCTGCTGCCGTGGTCCTGCCAGATGCCTCCTGCTGCTGCTGCTGCCATCATTAGTCATTAGTCATACTTCTACTGTTATTATACATATATGATTATTATCATATACTGCCAGATACTAATATATACTTTCAACATATTGTACCACAGTAGCCAGAACTATAACAACAATATTATTACTTTCATGAATGTTGCTGTAAGCTACTGTCATTACCGAGGATGTCATACAGATTACTGTATTGTGTCATACAGATTACTGTTAATTTGTCATGCTGATCTGTTCTGTACGACATCTATTGCACGTCTGTCCGTCCTGGAAGAGGGGTCCCTCCTCTTTGCTCTTCCTGAGGTTTCTACCATTTTTTTTCCCCGGTAAAGGGGTTTTTTTGGGGGAGTTTTTCCTTATCCACTGTGAGGGTCTAAAGGACAGAGGGATGTTGTATGCTGTAAAGCCCTGTGAGACAAATTGTATTTGTGATATTGGGCTTTATAAATCAAATTGATTGATTGATTGATTGATTGAAATTATGTGTTTACCTGAGTATAGATTGTCAGTACTCTTTCCAATACTGCAGCTGCATTTTCGCAACTACCTTACTTGAGCATGCCTAATTTTGTAGGACAAGAGATTGGAAGTCAACTTGCATTATTAGGAGATAACCTACTAAAATAAAAGCAGGCTTATAATTGGCAATAATTTATATTTTCATTCCATAACAATAATTTATAATCAACGAGGCCAGTGGAAACGTTGTATCCAGTTGAACTTGGGATGTAGTATCAACAGATTGTGTTTTTTCAGTCAGTAGCAACAAGGAATTATGGTTCTAGCTAGCTACAGTTTTACTGCTTCCCTTTTGTACAGAGGGTGTCTTCCTCAAGGAGTGACTGTGAAAACAAGTGGTGCTTCTCATAAACAAAAGTCAAGGAAGGCAGAATTTCAAGGAGGCTCTGTCATTGAATCCTGCTGAAGGACTGTTTCAGTGTCAAGGATCCTTCAGATTCGACCAAGGACTAAGTCCTTCCTTTAGAGATTTTTCAATGCATGTGTGAATCTTAGTGGCCATGAAGTACCCACAATTCTTTCATAAGTGCTATATTGTAGGCAACTGGACTTGCTTGCGTTACTTGAAGACGTTTCGCCTCTCATCCAAGAAGCTTCTTCAGTTCAGGATGAGAGGCAAAACGTCTTCAAGAAACGCAAACAAGTCCAGTTGCCTACGATATAACACTATGATTACCATGACCTGGATGACTGAGAATCTTCACTGACCCACAATTCTTTGTGCATGATTTGGCAGAACTGAGGACGGAGCCTTCAGTGATGCACACCTGGGCACTTGCTAGCCTGTTCCAATGTGTGTTCACCAAATTCTAGTCTAGCCTAGTCTAGTCTTGTCTAGCCTAGTGTCAGTAGGACCCGACTTGGAAAGACCTGTCCTGCCAAGGAAGCATCCTTGACTTTGAGAACCACCAAAGAAGTGGGTGCAAGAAGACAAAGGAGTGTCCTCAAATAACGATGAATAATCGTACAAACCTCACCGATGACTGATGTCCCCATACAGGGCAAGCTGCTTGAATGAAAGTCTGTTTCATCAAGGTCTTCTTGAATCGCTCTTAGTCTGGCCCCTCCCCTGGGACCACTTTGCATTGGGAGACCCAACCAGGGGCTATTAGCCCCAGACAACACAGGCCACAGATAAGCAGATGAAAATGGATGGATGGACAAACATTCATTAATTAATTCATTTTCTGTAACCACTTATCCTGTAGGGCAGGCTATTCAATTACAAATTCAGTTGGGCCAGATTTTAAAACCAAGAAATTTAGCTGGGCCAGACTTTTTCAGTGGCCGGTAAGCAGCAGTTAATGACAAATTTTAAACCAACACAAATTAATGTCATGAAAAATAAAACAATGTTTATTACTGCTTCCCTTTTAAATTTGGTCACATCTGACACAAGCATATCAAAAAGTGTCTAAAAAACAAAAGAGCTGTAATTCAACAGAACCCGAGGTAGCAGCAGTACATTTTTTTTCCACTTTTCAACGTAAACTTTACGTTTTCACAACAACACGCTGCATTCTGGGTTGAGTGTTGCTAGGCTACGGCAGAGTGTTGCATTCACGGTCTGAACTACTGTAGGAATTTCTGTAGAAATATCTGTAGGCTCGCTGAGCACATTTTTCCCGGTTTTTCTCGGCTTTTCTCGGCTTTTCTGGTTGGGCCACTGGCTGGGCCACTCAAGGATTGCTTCTGGGCCGCATGTGGCCCGCGGGCCGCCATTTGAATAGCCCTGCTGTAGGGGGTTGTGGGAGGCTGGAGCCTATCACAGCTGATACTGGGCAAGAGACTCTGGACAGGTCGCCAGAATATCACATGGCTCACACACAGAGACAGACAACCATTCATGCTCACATTCACACCTATGGCCAATTTAGAGTCACCAATTAACTTCGCCTGTGCATGTCTTTGGACTGTGGGAAGAAGTCGGAGCACCCGCAGAAAGAAGTAGTTTGTAGCAGAAGTAACTGTAGTAAAAGTATTAATCAAAACAGAAACAGGAAACAATGATATGAAGTCATTAGGAACATATTGATTGACAAAGTCCTGAAAATTGGAACATCAGAATGAAGCACCTGGGAGGGGGGACACAGGCGGGACAACGACTAAAGTTAAGGCGGTGTAAGTCCAAGTGGGGTAGGTTGTGTGGTGAATGGCTCCAACAACTATTGACTTTCACCTGGGAGGCCGGTGATCGCTTCCCGCAAGATTGTAAAGTCAAACACTTCTTTTTTCCTGATCCCAAACATGTGCTTTTTTTGTGTGTACAGTGCGTTTATTTTGAATGAGACTGTATGCAAACTGTACTTTTCCTGTGAAAAGGGAGGTGTATTTTGAAACAGACAATGCATTTAACAGACTGAAGTTGTCCCAGAGCTTCAACAACCAATGCACCTATTTTTTTTCAGGGAGTTTTTTTATTGTTCTGTTTGCTTGCTGCACATCACCAACCCAGAGCTCCGAGACTTTCCTTTCTTCTCAACTTCAAATGACTACTTTATAGGTTGGAATACATTAAGCATTCTGGTAACACTACGTAATACGGCCCGCGACTTAGAGCGTACCTACCGCTCACTTACAGCGTACCTACCGCTCACTTTGCACCTATTTAACAGAAGTACTGAGTAACTCTCGCTCACTCCCCCACCCTATTTCCCCTGTGTTTTACAGTATAACTAGGCTGCTTCTTAGCACGTAACTCTGTTGACTTATGTCCTACTTTACACCAACTTCCACAGAAGTACAGAGTAACTCTTGCTCACTTCCCCCACTATTTCCCCCGTGTTTTACAGTGTAACTAGGCTGCGTCTGAGAGCCTAACTCCCGTACAATTACGTCCTACTTTACACCAACTTAAAGTAACTCTTGCTCACTTTCCCCTGCTACTTTCCCTGTGTTTTACAGTATAATTAGGCTGCGTCTGAGAGCCTAACTCCCGTACAATTACATCCTACTTTGCCCGGACTTACAGTGTAACTCCTCCTGGTCTTTTTTTCCCCACCAATCATTTTAAGTACCAGGTATATTAGAAAAAACAAGATTGTAACAATTGCAAAGAGCGAAAGGCTGTGCTCATATTGTACAGCAGACTATTTATTTTAAGTGTCAGCACGCAAACTTCACCCCTATTCCAGAGATGTACTATTCATTATGATTTGGAAAAATAATATGTTGGGAAATGGGTACACAGTATAGAAAGTGGCTAATAACAGGCTGGCTGGTAGCAAACTTACCTCTCTAAAATGCACATCTATGGAAGTCTCATACTGTCATCCAAGGGCAAAACTCAAACTGTACAGTAATATATCCACAATAATGAGCCATTCAGAGTTATAAAATGTTTTTATTATGTGATTACACAGAAAACACATGACAGGCACTATTCCTCTCATCCATACTCCGTAGGTACAGTAATTTTTATTTATTTTATTTATCCTTTATTTAACTAGGTGAGTCCCATTGAGATTGACATCTCTTTTACAGGGAGCCCTGGCCAAGAAGGCAGCTAACCAAAATTACAACAATAAAACATCATAAAACATAAACAGTACATGGATAGGTACATGAAGTACATACAGTACACATCAAACTGTAATTAGTGTCTAAGTAGATCTTAATTTCCCTGTGACTAGTGTCTAGGTATAGCCTACCTCTCCTGTGAGTACTGCCAAACTACGGGAAAGCTGGCTGTATTATGAAGTTTGCGCAGTTATTTCCCTCCTTAGTGTGTAAGTACACTCTAGCTCTCCTGGAGGTACACGCTAACTACGGGAAAGCGGGCTGTATTATGAAGTTTGCACGGTTATCCCGTCCTCAGTGTGTAAGTACAGTCTACTACCACTGTAACTAATGTGTAATTAGAGCCAGTGAGTTAGAACACAGTTACTTCAATGTTTCACAAGATAACATCATCTGAAAACAATCCAAAGATGAAACTAAAGTGTCCCTGACAACATAAAATAACACATTTCTACTGGGCTTTGTTATTTACGTTCAGTTTTGTTCCTTCTGTTATAAAGTGTTCAATTTAGTCTTGATCCTTTATTGTGATCCGTTTGGTTTTTCTAAGTCAAAAATAGTCAGTCAAGTCAGTTTCAGTTGACAAATGTACTTTCTAAGTCAAAAGTCAAGTGGAAAAGATCATTGTGGTACTACTATCATACTGGAGTGTGACACCCAGTGATGGAGATGGAAGAATGTATGAGCTCCTCTGGATAAAAGGTGATCTTGATCCAACTCCTTGGGTCAAGGCAGAGATCAGGGTCATGGGTGGCTAGCCATCTCCCTCGTCAGGTTGAATGTCAAATCCGTATGTAATTTTCCACAGAATCTCTAAAAAAACATCACCTGTGCAGAAAGAGAGGTATTACTATGTTGCATCATCAACCTCAATTTCTTATTGTGGTCATTATCATTATAACGTAAATACATCACAGTAACACAAAGTGAGCAAACATTCAACTGTTAAGTTTTTCTCGGCATGGAATAATTTATCCTGTCTTTACATTTCACATCATGAATCATTAGCCTTTTAAACCATAACAAGTGGATTACATTTCCTTTTGAACTACAAAGTTTGTGTTTTTAAACATTCTTAACTGTTTTCCACTTAACTATGGATAACAAAACGTATTCGAAAATGTAGGCTACATCAGTGCACACACCGTATTACACTTGACTATTCATCAGTCAAATAGCATTCATGACCCAACTGTAGTGGTGCAAATGTATACAGTACACCAACACAAATACAAACGACAAGGGGCCACGAGGCAAAACAAGTGCAGCATTTTAGAGTTACTTGGCATTGCAATTACTGTTCGCGACCTACTTGTAAGTGTAGTGTAGAGGGGAAGCACACACACACTGCAGCTATGTCCTGAATCGGGGTCTGCGTGCAGGAGCGGACTCCGAACGCCACTGTTATGAAATGGGACGGTCTAGCCTTCGGAGGATTTCCTGGTTCTGCGAGCACGTCATGATTTGTGTCGCGTAACGACACAAGGGGCAAAGGCAGTTATATGACGGGCGTCTTCTGCAGCACAAGCTAACATCGCTAGCTGCGTTAGCATCAACTCACCAAGACGTTGATAAACGCATTAACACTCCCACAGCGCAGGTCCTCGGTCCCTCCCTCACGTCTCCTGCGAGGATGTCAGAGTGTTATCGTTGTGTATCATCCTTGCTTGTGCTGCAGAAGAACCCGTCATATAAGCCGGTTCCGCCGCTGCCGCTGCAACTCCTCCTCCATGAAAATATAATAAATAAATACAATAATAAAAAACACTCCAAAATATTAACTGCCTTTGCCCCTTGCGTCGTTACGCGACACAAATCATGACGTGCTCGCAGAACCAGGAAATCCTCCGAAGGCTAGACCGTCCCATTTCATAACGGTTGAGGTGGCGTTCGGAGGCCGCTCCTGCATGCAGACCCCGAATCAGGACATAGCTGCAGTGTGTGTGTGCTTCCCCTCTACACTACACTTACTTGGCATTGCAATTACTGTTCGACCTACTTGTAACTCTAAAATGCTGCACTTGTTTTGCCTCGTGGCCCCTTGTCATTTGTATTTGTGTTGGTGTACTGTATACATTTGCACATGCTCAGTTTCAGTTGACAAATGTACTTTCTGACTATTTTTGACATAGAAAAACCAAACGGATCACAATAAAGGATCAAGACTAAATTGAACACTTTATAACAGAAGGAACAAAACTGAACGTAAATAACAAAACCCAGTAGAAATGTGTTATCTTATGTTGTCAGGGACACTTAGTTTCATCTTTGGATTGTTTTCAGATGATGTTATCTTGTGAAACATTGAAGTAACTGTTCTAACTCACTGGCTCTAATTACACATTAGTTACAGTGGTAGTAGACTCTACTTACACACTAAGGACGGGATAACCGTGCAAACTTCATAATACAGCCCGCTTTCCCGTAGTTAGCGTGTACCTCCAGGAGAGCTAGAGTGTACTTACACAATAAGGACGGGATAACCGCGCACACTTCATAATACAGCCCGCTTTTCCGTAGTTAGCGTGTACCTCCAGGAGAGCTAGAGTGTACTTACACACTAAGGGGGGGGGGGGATAACTGCGCAAACTTCATAATACAGCCCGCTTTCCCGTAGTTAGCGTGTACCTCCAGGAGAGCTAGAGTGTACTTACACACTAAGGAGGGAATAACCGCGCAAACTTCATAATACAGCCCGCTTTCCCGTAGTTAGCGTGTACCTCCAGGAGAGCTAGAGTGTACTTACACACTAAAGAGAGAATAACCTCGCAAGCTTCATAATACAGCCCGCTTTCCCGTAGTTAGCGTGTACCTCCAGGAGAGCTAGAGTGTACTTACACACTAAGGAGGGAATAACAGTGCAAACTTCATAATTCAGCCCGGTTCTCCGTAGTTTGGCAGTACTCACAGGAGAGGTAGGCTATACCTAGACACTAGTTACAGGGAAATTAAGATCTACTTAGACACTAATTACAGTTTGATGTGTACTGTATGTACTTCATGTACCTATCCATGTACTGTTTATGTTTTATGATGTTTTATTGTTGTAAGTTTGGTTTGCTGCCTTCTTGGCCAGGGCTCCCTGTAAAAGCGATGTCAATCTCAATGGGACTCACCTGGTTAAATAAAGGATAAATAAAATAAATAAAAAATACTGTACTTACGGAGTATGGATGAGAGGAATAGTGCCTGTCATGTGTTTTCTGTGTAATCACATAATAAAAACATTTTATAACTCTGAATGGCTCATTATTGTGGATATATTACTGTACAGTTTGAGTTTTGCCCTTGGATGACAGTATGAGACTTCCATAGATGCATTTTAGAGAGGTAAGTTTGCTACCAGCCAGCCTGTTATTAGCCACTTTCTATACTGTGTACCCATTTCCCAACATATTATTTTTCCAAATCATAATGAATAGTACATCTCTGGAATAGGGGTGAAGTTTGCGTGCTGACACTTAGAAAAAACAAGATTGTAACAATTGCAAAGAGCGAAAGGCTGTGCTCATATTGTACAGCAGACTATTTATTTTAATATACCTGGTACTTAAAATGATTGGTGGGGAAAAAAAGACCAGGAGGAGTTACACTGTAAGTCCGGGCAAAGTAGGACGTAATTGTACGGGAGTTAGGCTCTCAGACGCAGCCTAATTATACTGTAAAACACAGGGAAAGTAGCAGGGGAAAGTGAGCAAGAGTTACTTTAAGTTGGTGTAAAGTAGTACGTAATTGTACGGGAGTTAGGCTCTCAGACGCAGCCTAGTTATACTGTAAAACATGGGGAAATAGGGCGGGGGAGTGAGCGAGAGTTACTCAGTACTTCTGTTAAATAGGTGCAAAGTGAGCGGTAGGTATGCTGTAAGTGAGCGGTAGGTACACTCTAAGTCGCAGGCCATATTACGTAGTGTTACCAGCATTCTTTGTGAAAATACTCGCCCACTCACAAGTGTGTCAATGTTTACTTGTTGCCTTTGAGCCTATGATGAGATGAAGCTTAAGATGTATGGAACCATAGCTACAGTATGTTAAAAACATGAGTTTAGTATTACACTCAATATGTTCCACACTTGGCTGCATGATATAGTCTGCAAATTGCCACAACTGGAGCAAACCTTGTTAATGATGCTGACACAAAGAGGTGATGGATCAAGCCAGATCCAGCAGTGACCGAGTCTTGGCTGTTGAACAATAAGGGTGTCTCGTACAGGCCAAAAGCCAGCACAACACTCCCAATAATTGAAAGCGGTTCCAGTCAACCAACCATTCAAAGCGTGCTTTGTGTCTCAGCTGTCAGTGTGATTGTGGATGTTTTTGATGCTTTATGGAGGGTCATCTCAAGTTCTCCCATACGAGAACTCTGTGACTTCCCACTGAATCTCTGTCAGTCTCATCTTTCTCTGACACATAACCAGTTTGTTCTCTGCCGTACACTCCAGTGATTTTAATCTGCAGTCTCTCTCTTCAGGGTCTCTCGATGCTCTTTCATGTTTCCCTCTATGCCTCCACCTGTCAGCTGCCTGTTTTCTCATTATCCAAATGCCAATTAGGTCTCTTGAACATTTTGTCTGTCAGCTTGTGCTTGGGGCAAATACTCTGAAGAAAGAAATGAGACTCAGGGCGATAGCTTACACCCAGTGCGAAGTGGCACACAGCACAGCACAATTGTCATTGGTGGTTTCAAACTGACGCAGATGTCATTTTCACAGCCAGCACCCACATTGTGCAAGTAGCAAATGTACTTGTGCCCGTCTGTGTGCCTATCTGTGTGCCCATTGGCATGTAGGTCTTAAAATGAGGTGCATTGTTGGTGTATTGCTATTTTGAGGCAGCAGAGAGTGATTGATCCATTGACCAACACAAAGCCTGCTGTCAGGTCAGAATGGTATAGAATTTTCCTGCTATTTAAAGGGCGGATTTTTCAGATAATATAATGCGCCTACATAGGCGGGTTCACAACACACAAACACTCTGCTTGTTACACCAACACTTTATCATCCCAAGTTGTTATATATCACCACTGACATGTCTAAATGTTACATGCTAGGTATCCTCCTGCATCTGCTGTTGACATTCCAGGATGCTCCAACCAACACAGGGGGGTCAACAAAAGCACATGGTTAGGTCTAGGCAACAAAGGCAGGTGGTTAGGCTTAGAATAACAAAATCATGGTTTGGCCCTACATTTATACCAGAAGCAAACACCGGACTTTTGGGTTAAAGTTTGGGGTTTGTTGGACCCATTTACCACCCCTCCAGCCCACCCTATAGGGACTTTCCATTATGTAGTTAAAGAGTTTCAAGCTGATGCCATCCAGTGGTGCATCATACTGCTGCAATCAGGTGCTGTCCGGCCAACCGGCAGAGTGACATAATACTGTAAAAAGTTACTGTCAGGCTACATTACAAATTGATGCCACCCGGTGATGTATTATAGTGACACATAAGGTGGCTTTTGACATCAGGTGTCTGACACCGAAATCACTAAAAGAGCAGCAGTATTTGATGACCTCTGAATGAGAACGGACTGGTTACACACACAAGGACATGTGAATGGGTTGCAAAATGTGAACATAGGAGAGATCAGAGCAGAGCTGCAGAGCTGCAGTCAGACTCCACATTAAGAGATACGCTGTGCTCATTAACACGAGGAGCAGCACAACCTCACTGATTACTTCTAATACAAAATGTTTAGATCTGTTTCCTCTTTCAGGTTAATAACTACAGTTTTTAGTTTTGCTGCTTAAATGTCCCACGTTATTTCCTGCAGTGACATCACTGCTCATACTGCATTACCCTCAGCAAAAAACCCTTGTTTCTCCAATTTGCAGAATCCGCAGTGTAAATAGCAATGCACCAGGTGCAAGCACACCTGGCATTTATAGGGAATGGGAGATGACACTTTGATCATTGTGGTTTTCGGGGGATAACATGAATTTAACCAATCAATGAAGGGACTTAACTCACCCTTGCACCTAATTGGGCACTTCGGTGACATGTCATGGAAAGAGCAAAAATGGAGTTGGACACAAGTAAATGCTGTTGAGACCATGCGTTTAACTTGTGTAAATAGGGCCCTATATCTCCTTACACCTGCAACCTGCAGTGAAGCTGTAGACCAGGGCTATTCCATTACAAATTCACTTGGACTCAATTGAAATATCAATGCTTTTATCAACCTGCTTTGTATTTTTCTGATTCTGATTCTGCCGCACTTTAAATGGAGGACCGCACATGTTTTGCCCTGTAAGAGGGATGCGGAGGTTGTCTGCTTTCTGCTAGACAGGTAATTCAATCTGATATTTTAAAATCATTTTGGCTTCATGTTTGCAACTACTTTTCCCTCGTTTACATGCTAACGTTATCCTAGCCTTGGCCAATGTTATCCCAGAGCTACAGCTAAATGGTTAGCCTAGCCTACAGCCTAATCTGTTGATTCCTCTCACGCTTCTGCAAAGGCTGCCACCCGCTCCTCCTCCTCTTCCCTCTGGGTAGCCGAGACACACCTCTTCGCCTGGCTGTTCCTGCAATGCCTCTACTCCCTCGCCCCCTTCCTTTCCCTGGTCTTCCTCCTCTCCCTACCAACCTATATTTGCCACTCTGTGCCATGACTATCACATAAAACATAAAACACAAAACGTTATTTCAGCATTACTGTGCTAATGCTCGTGTTACCAAAACAATTAGAAATAAAACACCTTTAACATATATCTCACAGATAACCTATATCTCACTGGTAGGCTAGAACATATCCTAACATGGTTTAGATTTCTAAATAAATATTCACCTCGCTAGATACTCCTGAAAAACTCGAAAAACTCTGCTGTCTGCGCAAGGCTTTTTGTCCTACGAGGCCACCGTCACTTATCCGACGGGGGGGTAGGGGGGGTGAGTGAATGAGTGCGAGTGAGCGCTGCAATCTAGAATTTGACCGCTGATGTCACTGTTACTCAACATTTTTACACAGTGAGGCTTTAATTAAGGCTCAGATTAAAAATATGACATACGGCTTCAGCAATATAGTCTGCTATTAATTTAATTAATTTACCATCAAGATTATCCATCCAAACTGTATGTCAGCTTTTACTGAGACCAACATTTTTTCTCACATCCACAACTACTACTGGATTGAAGCTAAATTTACAGATTTTGTTTATCATGATACATTTATTAAGTCTTCTGATATTGCGCAGTTTGAAGTGTTCATTTTCTGTCTTAAATTTTCAACTTTATTGACAAAATAGTTATTAAGATGATCAGCAATTTTATGAGGTTTTGTGATAAATATTCCCTACGATTCAATAAAGGAAGGAGCGTTTGCTCTGGATCTACCAAGTATATTATTAAAGGTATTCCATAGTTTCTTCCCATCATGCTTTAAATCATTAATCTTCTTTTGATAATACTTCTTTTGTCTACTGTCTGTTTTCTATTCATTTTTGTGACCTTTCTGAGTGAATGATATTTAACGATACCTAACGATATTTGGTCCAATAAAAAGAGTCACCTGTTCTGCAATTCTTTTCATTCCATCCGTACTAGCCATGTCAGATTTTAATTCTTTATCAAGCCATGGGGCTGATCTACTTCTGACTGTGATTTTTTTCATTGGTGAATGTTTATTAGATATAGTCCACAACATTTCTAATAGCAATGCAGCAACTGTATCTGTTTCACCATAAATTTTATCCCACTGTTGGTACTTTATATCATTACTACATTCACAACCTATGTTATTCCACTACCAAAATTCTTTATTTTTATTATTATTATTATTATTATTATTATTATTATTATTATTCCGCTGCGTTTTTCAACATCAATTATCTTCAACACCGTTCAACCGATTCAAACCATTCAAACTTCTTCTGATTCAGCTTCATTAGGACATTATCGGAAACTACTGAGCTGTGACCAAATGTTGGGCAAGAGCTTCTCTGATCGCAAGTGCTCTTGGGTCTGGTCAATCCTGATGATGTCCCTGGGGCTGTTGACCATAGGGCACTGCAGGATGTAATGCTGCAGGTGGTAGCTGCTGTCTTTTCTCCTCACATATATTGTGGAGACACAAGACATGGCCACCACCACCGGCATGAAGTTGTAGCCTATATCAGACTGCTTAGACAGGACATGCCATCTTGCCTTCAGGTGTCCAAAGGCCTGCTCAACTTTCACACGGATGACAGTTAAGTGCTCATTGAAAGTCTCTTGTGTAGCTGTCAAATTGGGACCAGAGAAGACCTTTGTGATCCAGGGTAGTAGTGGGTATGCAGGGTCACCAGCGAGGAGCAGTACGTCCTTAACTGCTTGGGGGTGTTTAGCTGGATATCTGACAATGGCATAATTGTGTTTGTTGTGTGGGACACTTAAACTCAATCACACTCGATATCGACCAAAATAACTTAAGTAACTTTTCACATTACGAGCAAAAAGCACACCAAGGTTTAAAAAGCTGCCACTGGAACAAGTGAAAAATATTTATTGAAACATCATAATTATACATATTTTCATTTGTTCCATTGGCTTTTTTTTTTTACATTTTACAAGCAAAAAATACTCTATACCTCACTGAAATGTTACAAGTTGTATGACTTTGACTTATTAAGCATGAGATATTTGACTAAAAATTAGACAAATATACAAGATGATTTGAAGTTTTACCTAAACAGATGTGATGTGGCAAACACAGCAGCAGCATGAGCACATCCAGGGGTTCCCACACAGAAGTCCCTGATCATTAACTGATCATCGACTACAGCCTGCAGGACAACTGATGTCTAACCCTCCCTGTTCACATAATCACGATAGCCATCACTTGGGACACAGGTATGTAAGACCCATCGATGGAACCATAGACCTGGTGTATTTTATGTGCCTCGTAATTGCGCTGTGCAATCGCCAGGGCCTTGTCCACGTCTGGCAAACTGATCTTCATCAGCTTGCTGCATATGGCTTCGCAAACCCCATACACACATCTGTGCACAGTAGTTTTGCTAACACCAAACTTTTCCCCTATTACCCTATAATAAGAGCAGGCTGCCAATTTATTAAGGGCAACAGCCACTCGCTTCCGAGTAGAAACAGCTTCCAAGGGGCACGTCTGGTGCCACAAGAGGTTCAATCTGATTGCAGAGCTCATTAAACGTATCCTGGGTCATCCTGAAATTCTGAATCCACAATCCGTCTGTTAATTCTTCGTTCACGATCCTCTCCCAGAAATCCCTTATTTGTTGCCGCTGCCGTACGTAAGGACTTTGCCTTTGAGCGATCACCCACTGTCTTCGTCTTCTATTGACAACAATCACGGCAACAGCAGTGTCTGCAATTGAAATCACAGCTCCAAAACCATGGAAACACAAAGCGTCCATCTTCCTCAAAGTAGAGTCTTGCGGGACGCAGGACGAGATTTTACGAGAATTATGGCTCATAACGCAAAACACCCTTCAATGGAAACACCTACAAGTACTTTGTCAAAATTTTAGAAATATCGCTCTTATTTTGCGAAAACTGCAATGGAAACGCAGCTATTGAGAGCTAAGAGATTACAGATTTTAGTTTGGATTGTTCTTGATTGTGATTTTTAAATATATATATTCATTTATCAGCAAATCATGAGGTGGGCTTATTTGGAACACCCATAGGCTTAAAGGGTACATTAAGTACCCTTTAAGCCCATGCCAGACTTTTGACATATTTTGACGAAGTAAACAACTAAAAAAATAAATAAATTAATTATTGACAAATGAGAGATTAGACTATCATTTTAACTAAAATGTTCTCACTTAAATTGGGGCTGTATATATTAAAAATGTCTGAAAAGCAGATTTGGTGGGCTTAATAGGGATGTTTACCCCTACTAAGCGAAACACCATAAATACTTAAGAGGGAAAGATGATCTTTACCTTGTGTTACTTTAATATGAGGGTCTCCTAGTGTGAGTGGTCTACCCTATCAAGCATGTGCTCATTTGCTAGCTTCTGTTTCCATCAAAACCAGAGCTGTTTGGCTTTGAAAAAAACATTTAGAGTGGCATTTCTTCAGTGTCGCTGTAAGAACTGAGAAGTGTGGGATAAATGTATTTAGACGAACAAAATAATACAAATGAACATTAAACAAAAAATAATAATTTTTATATGATGTTTAGTAATATTTATTTCAAACAGTTTAATTTAAGATGATATGACCGAAGTAGTGGGATATGAAATAAAGTGGTGTTTGGACCCATAAAATGCTTCATAAATTTCATTAAATCACACTTTTAGTAATTTTCTTGTGTCTGGATGTGTAATAATGTTGTGTATATATTTATCAAGCATCACATGGCAAATTGTAACATGCTTTCAAATTTTCACTGCTGGGACTTTGCCTGCAGTTGCAGAAACACCCATATGCAGCACAGAAATACAATTGCTCCTTAACCATCAACATTTCTGGGAATTTTTATTTATTTATTTACCTGGGTAAAATAATTTCTGGTAAACTGTGTGGTTTGTGTTTCCACCGCACCTCAAAGTTCTGGAAAATGTATTCTACTTAGGCAGATGACATAAATGATTCGGCGTGTGCCTATATTTAGCTCTGCCAGCATATTGGCTGGTAACATGGTAACATCAGTGCTGGTAGAGAGAGGGAGGCTGTTTGTCTCAGCCAGCAGTTAAGTTTAAAAACATCTGCCCAATTTTGAAATAAGTGTCAAACTAAGTTAGTCTACATACAGAAAACTGTCATTTGAGCTTATTAGTAACAATTTGCTATCAGCCGATCTAGCATGCTGTCCTTGTGTAAAACATAACGTTAGTGTTGGTGGAGCATATTGAATATCGCTGTCTGCATGAACATGTTTATTCTTGCTGAACGCATGTATTGATAAAGTATTGGCTTCTTACTCACGAAGGTTTAATTACACTTACAGTAACGAGTGTAGCTGCCGTCAACTCGAGTAATTTCTGAGTTATCTTCACTTCGTTTCCACCGCGGCCGTTCGGCTGTTCACCGGTCGTGTAAAAGTACAGATAAAAGAACCGATACTGTCAGTTCTTATCAATTTATTTAATTATTTTTTTTATTTTTTTATATATTTTATTAACCCCCTCAGGTGAAATTAGATTTTTTTCACTCTTTTTGTCATTAACACACAGGTCCAAAAGACACACACAAACAGGATCTATACATGCACAAAGTGGAGAGATGTCAGTGTGAGGGGGCTGCCTTGGCCAGGCGCCCAGTGTTTGGGGGGGTTCGGTGCCTTGCACAAGGGCACTTCGGCAGTGCCCAGGAGGTGAACTGACACCTCTCCAGCCAGCAGTTCACACTCCATATTTGGTCTGGACGGGGACTTGGAACAGGCAACGCCCCAGTTCCCAACCCCAGTCCCTATGGACTGAGCTACTGCCGCCCAAAGAAGTTTGTCACTATTTATGAACACTATAACTGCCAAGGGGTCATTTTTACCCTCCTGCCATTTTCAAATGCTTGTAACTTTGTCCCAGTAAAACTCTAACATCTCTCCACGAAATGCAAGCTAGTTTTGACAGGTAGACAGACAGACAGACAGACAGAAAGAAAGAAAGACAGACAGACAGAAAAGAGGAAAGGAGAGGGATTTGGATCATGTAGCCTAATTATGAACTGGAGAAAATGGATGAATTTCGAACAAGCTCTGGCAATGCTTCAGGACATAAGTGACGGAGAATCAGATGGGGGAGAGGTGATTGAGGGAGAGACGGATGGGGGAGACACAACGGTGAAATGAGAGAAGAAGAGCTGGGTGAGGGAGAGACCGTCCCGTTTTCACCTGCAGAGGAGGCGTCATCTGAAGATGAGGAGCTGGAGCCGGCATTCAGGCCTCCGATGGCAGAGGCTCCCCTCGCTTCACCCTCACCATCACAGCAGCCCTCTGATGTTGTGACTGACAAGCTCCCACTCTCACAAAACACATTTACTAATTATATATATGTATATATGTAGATATACAGCACAGGCCAAAAGTTTGGACACACCTTCTCATTCAATGCGTTTTCTTCATGACTATTTACATTGTAGATTCTCACTGAAGGCATCAAAACTATGAATGAACACATGTGGAGTAATGTACTTAACAAAAAAAGGTGAAATAACTGAAAACATGTTTTATATTCTAGTTTCTTCAAAATAGCCACCCTTTGCTCTGATTACTGCTTTGCACTCTCTTGGCATTCTCTCGATGAGCTTCAAGAGGTAGTCACCTGAAATGGTTTTCCAACAGTCTTGAAGGAGTTCCCAGAGGTGTTTAGCACTTGTTGGCCCCTTTGCCTTCACTCTGCGGTCCAGCTCACCCCAAACCATCTCAATTGGGTTCAGGTCCGGTGACTGTGGAGGCCAGGTCATCTGCCGCAGCACTCCATCACTCTCCTTCTTGGTCAAATAGCCCTTACACAGCCTGGAGGTGTGTTTGGGGTCATTGTCCTGTTGAAAAATAAATGATCGTCCAACTAAACGCAAACCGCATGGGATGGCATGTCGCTGCAGGATGCTGTGGTAGCCATGCTGGTTCAGTGTGCCTTCAATTTTGAATAAATCCCCAACAGTGTCACCAGCAAAACACCCCCACACACACACACTCCTCCTCCATGCTTCACAGTGGGAACCAGGCATGTGGAATCCATCCGTTCACCTTTTCTGCGTCTCACAAAGACACAGCAGTTGGAACCAAAGATCTCAAATTTGGACTCATCAGACCAAAGCACAGATTTCCACTGGTCTAATGTCCATTCCTTGTGTTTCTTGGCCCAAACAAATCTCTTCTGCTGGTTGCCTCTCCTTAGCAGTGGTTTCCTAGCAGCTATTTGACCATGAAGGCCTGATTCGCGCAGTCTCCTCTTAACAGTTGTTCTAGAGATGGGTCTGCTGCTAGAACTCTGTGTGGCATTCATCTGGTCTCTGATCTGAGCTGCTGTTAACTTGCGATTTCTGAGGCTGGTGACTCGGATGAACTTATCCTCAGAAGCAGAGGTGACTCTTGGTCTTCCTTTCCTGGGTCGGTCCTCATGTGTGCCAGTTTTGTTGTAGCGCTTGATGGTTTTTGCGACTCCACTTAGGGACACATTTAAAGTTTTTGCAATTTTCCGGACTGACTGACCTTCATTTCTGAAAGTAATGATGGCCACTCGTTTTTCTTTAGTTAGCTGATTGGTTCTTGCCATAATATGAATTTTAACAGTTGTCCAATAGGGCTGTCGGCTGTGTATTAACCTGACTTCTGCACAACACAACTGATGGTCCCAACCCCATTGATAAAGCAAGGAATTCCACTAATTAACCCTGATAAGGCACACCTGTGAAGTGAAAACCATTTCAGGTGACTACCTCTTGAAGCTCATCGAGAGAATGCCAAGAGTGTGCAAAGCAGTAATCAGAGCAAAGGGTGGCTATTTTGAAGAAACTAGAATATAAAACATGTTTTCAGTTATTTCACCTTTTTTTTGTTAAGTACATAACTCCACTTGTTCATTCATAGTTTTGATGCCTTCAGTGAGAATCTACAATGTAAATAGTCATGAAAATAAAGAAAACGCATTGAATGAGAAGGTGTGTCCAAACTTATGGCCTGTACTGTATATATATATATATATATGAAAAATGTTGTTCAGTAGTTTCTAGCGAGATTACTGCACTTGCAAAACAATTTTGTGTATTTTGTGTAGTGTCGGATCAACCAGATCTGTGTGAGGGCCATGCAAATGGAAAAGATGGGACTGTCAATCAACCAATCAATCAATTTTATTTATAAAGCCCTGTATCACAAATCACAATTTGCCTCACAGGGCTTTACAGCATACGACATCCCCCTGTCCTTAGGATCCCAAAAAACTGAGGAGGGATCCCTCTTCCAGGACAAACAGACGTACAATAGATGTTGTACAGAACAGATCAACATAATAAATTAACAGTAATCCTTATGACACAATGAGACAGAAAGAGAGACAGAGACAGAGAGAGATGCATGACAGACGGTAATGACAGTGGCCTACAACAACATTAATGAAAGTAATGATATAATATTATAATTATATTTCTGGTTATTGTGGTACAATATGTTGAAAGTATATAATATATAAATGTCTGATAGTATACATATGTGTGACAATAATCAAATGTGTATAATAACAGTAGAAGTATGACTAATGATAACAGCAACAGCAGGAGGCATCTGGCAGGACCACGCCAAGAGCACAACCACACGTCGCACTATCCAGACACCGCTGTGATATAAGTTAACCTGAGAGACGGAGAGAGACAGAGAGAGTGACAGAGAGAGAGAGAGAGAGAGAGAGAGAGAGAGAGAGATAGAGAGAGAGAGAGAGAGAGAGAGAGAGAGGGAGAGAGAGAGAGAGACTAGGCCTAAGTCAGCCTAACTAGGGGTTGGTACAAGGTAAGCCTGAGCTGGCCCTAACTATAAGCTTTATCAAAGAGGAAAGTCTTAAGTCTAGTCTTAAATGGGGACACAGTGTCTGCATCCTAGACCGCAACAGGAAGATGATTCCACAGGAAAGGAGCCTGATAGCTGAAGGCTCTGGCTGCTGATCTACTTTTGGAGACTTTAGGGACCACAAGTAACCCTGCATTCTCAGAGCGCAGAGTTCTGGTGGGATAATATGGCACTATGAGCTCTCTAAGATATGGCGGAGCTTGACCATTTAGAGCTTTATAAGTTAACAGTAGGATTTTAAATTCAATTCTGGATTTTACAGGGAGCCAGTGCAGAGAAGCTAAAACAGGACAAATATGATCTTGTTTCTTAGTTCCTGTTAGTACACGTGCTGCTGCATTCTGAATTAGCTGGGAGTTTTTAAGGACTTACTAGAGCTACTTGATAATAGAGAGTTACAGTAATCCAGCCTTGAGGTAACAAAAGAATGGACCAGTTTTTCTGCATCTTTTTGGGTCAGGATAGGCCTAATTTTCACAATATTACACAGATGAAAAAATGCAGCTTGTGAGGTTTGTTTTAAATGAGAATTGAAAGACAGATCTTGATCAAATGTTACTCCGCGGTTTCTTATGGTAGTGGTAGAGGCCAGAGCAATGTCATCGAGAGAAACTATGTCATCAGATAAAGAGTCTCTGAGTTGTTTGGGGCCAAGAACAATAACTTCAGTTTTGTCTGAATTTAACATCAGGAAGTTGGTGCTCATCCAGGTTTTTATGTCTTTAAGACAGTTGTGAAGTTTAGTTAATTGATTACTTTCTTCAGGCTTCATAGATAAATACAACTGTGTATCATCCGCATAACAATGGAAATTTATTGATTTCTAATTATGCTACCTAAAGGGAGAATATATAGAGTAAATAGGAAAGTAAGACCTCCTTGAGTAGCCTAGTTGGGATGGGGTCTAAGAGACATGTTGATGATTTAGATGAAGAAATCACTGCAGTCAGTTCTTGAAGAGAAATTGGGAAGAAGCAATCTAAATATATTAGGTCTTACAGCTGTGTTTGAGGTTAGATAGGTACTATCTGAGGACAGGAGGTCATGAATTTTGCCTCTAATAGTTAGAATTTTGTCATTAAAAAAGCTCATAAAATCATTACTAAGGGCTAAAGGAATACAAGGCTCAATAGAGCTGTGACTCTCAATCAGCCTGACTACAGTGCTGAAAAGAAACCTGGGGTTATTCTTGTTTTCTTCTATTAATGCTGAGTAATAGTTTGCTCTGGCATTGTGGAGGCCAATCTTATACGTTATGAGACTGTCTGCCCAGATTAAATGAGATTCTTCCAGTTTGGTTAAATGCCAATTCCTTTCACATTTTTGCAATATTTGTTTTAACTTACGGGTTTGAGAGTTATAGCAAGGAGCAAACTTTCTTTGCTTTGTTAACTTCTTTTTAAGAGGAGCTACAGAGTTGAGCCTACAGCGAGCCTACAGCGCTATCGACAAGATGATCAATTTGCGGGAGGTTAAAGTCGGCACAGGAAACCTCTGTTACTGAAGGACTTGGTATTGAATTTAACGACGGAGTAATCTTTTCCTTAAATTTTGCGACAGCACTATCTGATAAACATCTAGCATAGTAACTGTTGCTGAGTGCGTGTAATTGAGTAAAAAGAAATCAAAAGTAATCAAATAATGATCTGATAGCGAGGGATTCTGTGGAAGACTGTTATCAGTTTCAATTCCATACGTCAGAACTTAGGTCGAGGGTATGATTAAAACAGTGAGTGGGTTCATGTACACCCTGACTGAAGCCAATGGAGTCTAATAATAAGATAATTGCGGTAGCCAGGGAGTTATTATCAACGTCAACATGAATGTTAAAATCGCCAACAATAATAACTTTATCTGATTTAAGAACTAAACTGGATAAAAACTCTGAGAATTCAGAAACAAATTCAGAATACGGGCCAGGAGCACGGTACACTATAACGAATAAAAGTGGCTGCGAGGTTTTCCAGGTCGGATGTAAAAGACTAAAAATGAGGCTTTCAAATGAATTATAGTCTAGTTTTGGTTTAGGGCTGATTAACGGACTAGAGTTAAAAATGGCTGCAACTCCCCCTCCTCGGCTGCTGCCTCGAGGAATGTGGGTATTATTATGACTGGGAGAAGTGGATTCATTTAGACTGACATATTCGTCTTGACACAGCCAGGTTTCGGTGAGACTGAGTAAATCAATATGATTATCTGAAATTAATTTGTTTACTAACACTGCTTTAGACGATAGAGACCTGATATTTAACAGTCCGCATTTGATTCTCCCGTTTTGTCTTTCTGTCACAGAAGAGGTTTTAGTTTTTATGAGTTTGTTATGTACAACTCCTCTTTGTTTAATTTTAGATTTAGATCATTTAGGTGGTCGGATGACAGACACTGTTTGTATAGAACTATGGGTGGGTAACTGCACTAGAAGTTCAGAGAAGGGTATAGGACTGCGACTCTGATTACTGATTTATTTATAACGCGCTTTTACAAGTGCTCAAAGACGCTTTCATAAAAAATAATAACAGTTTAAAATAAATGAATAATGATCTACAATATCTTAAGGTTTTCTTATATTCAGACAAACAGGATGTAAGATGTGCTTTACCTGCTTGACAGTTTCAAAAACTGACCATTGAGATCAGGAAGTGGGCAAGCGGTAGAGCTTAGATTCTCTGCCCGAGCCCAAACCGGCCCATGTGCCCAAGCCGGGTCGGGCCGGGACCCCCTACCCCTCTGACGGGCCCAGATATGAGAGAGAGAGAGAGAGCGAGCGAGAGGGAGAGAGAGAGCGAGTCAGATATGAGAGAGAGAGAAATGGCTACAGGTTGGGGGTTGCAATTCATTTACCCAATACGCTCAATACATGGACATGCAATGACAAATTGTCTTATTACGTTATAAAAAACTGAAAAAATTAAAATATGGACTTACCCATGTTTAAAATGACCTGTTGAAGTGAAAAAATGAATACTGACGGGAACAGACGAGTGGAGTGGATGTTTAACTGGCGCGGAGAGCGCAGGAGAAATGCGCTGCCTCTGTCAGTCAAGCGCCTGCGAGTAACGCGCTCAGTGTGTCCTTAGCCTTAATTATAACAGCCAAGTTATTGGCTGGGATTTAAATTGGGCTTGGGCTGTTAATTACAGTTAATTGGACGGGCCGGGCCGGTCCCAGACATAACGTGCACGGGCTCGGGCCAGGTCGGGCTGAATTTTTTGGGCCCGATCTAAGCTCTAGCAAGTGGCACCATCAACCAGGACTAGGGGGCGTACACCCTCTCGCATACCTGGGATTCCCTACTCCAGAAAACGAACAACGACGCGGGAGGTGGGGTTAGCCTGACCAGACTCCGATTGGTCTGTCAGGCCCACCAGCTATGGGATGACGCTTCTGAGGAAGACTGGAGGTCTCAGTCGAAACTGTCAAGCAGGTAAAACACATCTCTTCACGTCCTGTTTGTCTGAATATAAGAAAACGTTAAAATATTCTAAATAAGAAGGCAGTATGAACCTTATCAATCTATTTGTTCTGACTCCTGTCAGTGTCTGAAAAGGTTAAGTTCCCCCTGGTGGTGATTTTTAGTTACTGCGGCTTTGAGGACCAGGCACTTTGAGTGTTTATGCATAAGCTACAAGTGCTCCACCACAGAGAGTTGGTTGTCTGAGCTTTGGAGTGGAACCAACAGTGAGTATGGATGCAAATGATTATTTTAGTTGTTTCATGGCACTGTGACCTTGAAGATGGTGTTTGAGACATTTATTTTAAGTCACGAAAAACCGTGCTAACTATGCTAATGCTAATCGCGATGCTAACTGTTAGCAAGAGGCTAGTTTAGCTGCTATGACTAATTCAGTCCATTGTCAAGCCTTGTTCGTGTTATATGCTATGTTTATGTGTGAACCAATATTGCTGTTTACTGTGTTTACACTGTTACTTACCTGTGGAAGCTACTGTAAAAAAAAGACATGTTGCTTTATTTAATAGTGTGATGTACTTACCTGATTTATAACCTGAAAAGGAAGAAGAAAAGTGTGACCAGTGTTGTTGCATATATTTAATTTCAAATTGTAACATTGTGTATTTTTTCATTGTGTTGCAGTTTTACAAAAAATAACTGAGAAGATTCAGTAAAGCAACTTCAGTCAAATCTACTGGGTCTCTCAAGTTTGTTCGCTATCTGTCAGCCAGGACAGAATAGTAAAATGTTGACCACTCAGCGGGAAAAGGCAATTGAACAACTGTGAACAGCACGCAGAAACTTTGCAAGATGAGCGACCACGAGGAACGTCGGTCTCAGCTAGAGACGAGGTCTCGAGTCTCAGCTTCACACAAATCCTCCAGAACGTCATACCAGACATCAGTCAGCGCAGCTGCGACAAGGGCCAGAGCTAAGGCCGAAGCAGCAAAAATTAAAGTATCCTTTGCAGAAAAGGAGGCAGCCATGATGAAAGAAAAGGCTTCAATAGAGGCAAGTCTTCACGTGTTAAAACAAGAAAAAGAAGCAACTGCAGCTTCAAAAGAGGCAGCAATATTCGAAGAAGCAGCGGCAGCTGAATGTGAGGAAGAACACTCTCTTGGTGAGTTACAGGATTTAGCTCTTGAAGATCCAACAGAACGCACCAAAGACTATATAGAAACACAGCCATTTGATACACATGCTCCACAAGAGCTTCAGGACGCTATGCCACTGCCACCAATTGTTCATCATGACACAGTGAAAACCCGACCCCCAAGCCGCAAGGCTCAAGATTTACTGCATGGGTCCTTTAAGGAGGAGCACAAACCCATTGCTGGAAAAGGCTATGTACCTCCCCCGGCCCCAAAGGTATTTTTGCCAAAGCAGGAACACTCACCCGTTACTCCTGACACTCAAAAGAAACACACAGCAGCTACTCCTCCAGCCTCTCATCCTGTCCAGTGTAACAACTACTCACCTTCAACACCTCAAACCCCTGACCTAGCCCAGTATCTCATGAGAAGAGAGATGGTGAGCTCTGGACTCCTTGCCTTTGATGACAGCCCAGAAAATTACTGGGCATGGAAAGCGTCTTTCCTAGCAGCGACAAGGGAGCTAAACCTATCTGATCAGGAAGAGCTCAACCTACTGGTCAAATGGCTGGGGCCTGAGTCATCATCTCAAGCCAAGCGGATAAGGTCAGTACATGTAAATAATCCTCGGGCAGGTGTTTTTATGGTATGGGAGCGCTTGGAGGAAACATACGGAAGCCCAGAGGTGATCGAAAGTGCGCTACTGAAAAAACTAGATACTTTCCCACCTGTTTCTAACAAGGACACACACAAGCTCAGGGAGTTAGGTGACTTGTTAAAAGAGCTAGAAGCTGCAAAGGCTGAGGGATTCTTGCCTGGACTCATGTTCCTAGACACAGCTAGAGGTGTGAATCCAATAGTTGAAAAGCTTCCCTTCTCACTGCGGGAACGCTGGATCACACAGGGATCCAAATATAAGGAGGATTATCGTGTCCCTTTCCAGCCTTTCAGCTTTTTCGTAGACTTTGTATGTTCCCAGGCTAAGACCCGCAACGACCCCAGCTTCGCATTCAACCTTTCCTCTACCACCAGTCAATACAAGGGTGAGAAACACATCCAAAAATCTGCCGTAACAGTTAAGAAAACTGATGTCACAGCCGCAGGTGGTGCGTCTCAAGATAGCACATCTGTGAAGAAAAATGAACCGGACAAACAGTGTCCCATACATAACAAACCTCATCCGTTGTCAAAATGCCGTGGGTTCCGAGGGAAACATCTTGATGAGAGGAAAACATACTTAAAGGAGAATTCAATCTGTTTTAGATGTTGTGCCAGCACCAAGCATATGGCTAAAGATTGCAAGACTACGCTTAAATGCATAGAGTGTGAAAGTGACAAACATATCTCAGCTATGCATCCTGGTCCAGCTCCATGGTTGTTTGCTGGGCAGGCTGAACACTCACCTGAGGACAAGCAAAGCGGGGAGAGTGAAGATCTTTCACCCCCTATAGTCACTTCCAAGTGCACCGAGATATGCGGCGGCGCCCCCAAGCCCAGATCCTGTTCAAAAATCTGCTTGGTCAAGGTTTCCCATGCCGACCATCCAAGTAAGTCTCACAGGGTGTACGCAGTACTAGATGACCAAAGCAACCGGTCTTTAGTTAAATCCGAGTTCTTCAGTCTGTTGGGCATTAACAGCAGGGCATCCCCCTACACGCTAAAAACATGCTCTGGCAGAGTGGAGACTGCAGGAAGGAAAGCAACTAACGTCATCGTGGAATCTCTTGATGGAAAGACCAAGGTCACACTGCCCACCCTGCTAGAGTGTGAATACTTACCTGGTGACCGATCAGAGATCCCAACTCCTGAGTGCACTCAATATTTTCCTCACCTCAGACCAGTGGCCGACAAGATCCCTCCACTTGACAACAGTGCACCCATTCTTCTGCTACTAGGCCGAGATGTTTTGAGCTTGCACAAGGTGCGGGAGCAGCGTAACGGGCCACACAACTCGCCATATGCTCAGCGCCTTGATCTTGGCTGGGTCATAGTGGGGGAGCTATGTCTAGGTGGCGCTCACAAGACTGAGGAAGTCAATGCTTACAAGACCCATGTCCTCCAAAATGGACGCCCTTCCTTCCTCAAGCCCTGCACTAATAGCATCCACGTCAAGGAGAGACCCAATGGACCGACTCAGTGCAGTCTTCAGTCCCCGTATGACAGTGAGGAGGCCATTCCAGAAACATGTAAGGATGGTCTCGGGGAAAGTGTGTTTCAGAAAACTCCAGCAGACAACAAACCAGCCATGTCAGTGGATGACAGCGAGTTTCTGAGGATAATGGAAAAGGAAGTGTATATGGACGATGAAAACCACTGGGTGGCGCCACTACCCTTTCGTTCTCCTCGTAAGCGCCTTCCAAGCAACAGAGAGCAGGCCGCTCAAAGACTCCAATCTCTTTAGCGCTCATTCAGGAGGAAACCTGACATGAAGCAGCACTTCTTTGACTTTATGCAAAAGGTCATCGACAACTGCCAGGCTGAGCCAGCTCCTCCACCACAGCCAGGGCAGGAGTGCTGGTATCTGCCGACCTTTGGTGTATACCACCCCCAGAAGCCGAGGAAAATAAGAGTTGTTTTTGATTCCAGCGCGGAGTACAAAGGAACATCACTGAATGACATGCTTCTCAGTGGACCCAACCTCAACAACACTCTAGTTGGTGTTCTACTAAGGTTCAGGAGAGAACAAATAGCTGTCACAGCCGATGTGGAACAGATGTTCTATGGGTTCAAGGTCAGAGAGGACCACCGCCATTTCCTTCGGTTTCTGTGGTACAAAGATAATGATCCAGACAAGGAGATCATTGACTACTGGATGACTGTGCACGTGTTCGGGAACAGCCCGTCCCCAGCTGTAGCAACATATGGGATGAGGAAAGCTGCAGACCATGGAGAGACTGAACATGGTACGGATGCAAGGCATTTCGTCTTCAGAAATTTTTATGTTGATGATGGACTCGCCTCAGTGGCCAAGGAGGTTGAAGCTATCAATCTTTTGCAGCGAGCCAAGGCCCTGCTGGCTGAGTCCAACTTAAGACTTCACAAGATAGCTTCGAATAGCCCAAGGGTCATGGAGGCTTTTCCTGTGGAAGAACGAGCAAGTGACTTCAAAGATCTGGATTTGGGAGCTGACCCCTTGCCCGTCCAGAGGAGTCTGGGTTTAAGCTGGGAACTCCAGACTGACAGTTTCACCTTCAGAGTATCAAGAGATGTTAAACCATTCACTCGGAGAGGCATGCTGTCCACGGTAAATAGTCTTTATGATCCCCTTGGATTCGCTTCCCCCATCACGGTCCAAGGCAAAGCACTGGTGAGAGACATTTCCTCAGATCAGTACGAGTGGGACACACCTCTTCCACTGGAGAAACAGACACAGTGGAAGGCATGGACCAACTCCTTAACTGAGCTTGAACAGGTTTGCATTCAGAGAGCATACATTCCAGTCTCTATGTCATGTTGTAAATGGTTAGAACTATGTGTGTTTGCAGACGCTTCAACTTTGGCGATAGCTGCTGTCGCCTACCTGCGTGCCTTGGATTCTGAGGGAAGATGGCATGTAGGGTTTGTAATGGGAAAATCAAAGCTTGCTCCTTACCCCATGCACACTGTACCTCGCCTGGAGTTGTGCGCAGCAGTCTTGGCGGTTGAGCTGGCAGAAGTGATCCAATCTGAAATAGATATAGAGTTGCAAGCAGTCAGGTTCTTCACAGACAGTCGCATCGTGCTGGGCTACATCCACAACAGTTCACGAAGGTTCTATACCTATGTAGCTAACCGAGTAGCTCGCATTCGAAGCTCCACTGAACCAAAACAGTGGCAGTATGTGTTGACTGACCAAAACCCTGCAGATCAGGGAACCAGGCCAATTACGGCAGCTCACCTGGTCTCATCCATTTGGTTGCTTGGCCCTCCCATTCTCAGTCAGCTGAGTCCAAGACAGGATGATGAAGCAGAATCATTCGAGCTTGTGCAACCAGATGCAGATAAAGACGTTCGGCCCCAGGTCACCTGTCTCGTAACCAAGACCACAGAGCAGTGTTTTGGAGCATCAAGGTTTGAACGCTTCTCTGTTTGGAAGAGTCTAGTAAGAGGCATGGCAAGTCTGGTTCATGTAGCCAAGTCATTCTCCAGAGAGAGTAAGACTGATAGATGTAAGGGGTGGCATCAATGCAGTCAGCCGCTCACCACGGAGCGTTCTCAAGCGAAGATGGATATCTTCAAGGCTGTGCAGGAGGATGTGTATAAAGAGGAGCTGAAATGCTTAACTCAGGGTACCAAAGTGCACTGCCAAAGTCCCCTGGCAAAGCTGGATCCCTTCATTGACAAGAGTGGATTGATTAGAGTTGGAGGTCGGATACACAGGGCAGATTTGGAAGACCAAGAGAAACATCCACTCATCCTACCAGCTGGCCATCATGTGACCGCTCTCCTGGTCCGACACTATCATGATAAGGTAGCCCACCAAGGTCGCCACTTCACAGAGGGTGCATTGCGCACCGCTGGTGTCTGGATAGTAGGAGGGAGGAGACTCACCTCTAGCATCATATTCAAATGTATCATCTGTAAGAAGTTGAGAGGCAAGAGAGAAGTTCAAAAGATGTCTGACCTGCCGGCTGACAGGTTGGCAACAGACCCGCCTTTTACTCATGTAGGGCTTGACGTTTTTGGCCCATGGAGTGTCACCACCCGGCGGACACGAGGTGGAGCTGCTGAGAGCAAGAGGTGGGCGGTCATTTTTGCTTGTCTGAGTACAAGAGCTGTGCACCTTGAAGTTATTGAATCCATGTCGACCTCGAGCTTCATCAACGCCTTGAGGCGCTTTCTATCCATACGTGGACCTGTCAAACACCTAAGGTCGGATAGAGGCACGAATTTCATCAGTGCATGTAGAGAACTTCAAGTAAACACAGACGACCCTGAGATCAAGAACTACCTGCAGGAGCAGGGATGTACGTGGACCTTTAATGCTTCCCACTCCTCACACATGGGAGGAGCCTGGGAGAGGCTAATAGGAGTGGCAAGACGCATCCTGGATGGACTGCTAGTAAAGGATGGTGCTATCAGACTATCTCATGAAGTCCTATCAACCTTGATGGCTGAGGTTATGGCTATCATGAATGCTCGACCTCTGGTCCCAATCTCATACGATGCTGAGGTACCTGAAATGCTCTCACCTGCCACTCTGCTCACCCAGAAGGCGAGGGTTACTCCTGCACCCCTGGGAGACCTCGAATTGGATCATCTATGCAAGGTACAGTGGCGCCAGGTTCAGAGCTTGGCAGACTCCTTCTGGAAAAGGTGGAGATTGGAGTACCTGGCAACACTTCAGTCACACAGGAAGTGGACCTCAGAGAAGCCTGACCTGCAGGAAGGTGACATTGTTCTGATAAAGGACGTTCAAGCTAAACGTAACGAGTGGCCTCTTGGACGGATAGTTAAGGCCATTGCCAGCTCAGACGCCAAAGTCCGTAAGGTCATAGTGAAGACTCTTAGTCAAGGGGTAATTAAGGAGTATCTTAGACCCATTAGTGATGTTATTTTACTTATGCCACAGAAGAAGGTGTAAATAGTGGTATAACATATTTATACCAAGCGGGGAGTGTTCTGACTCCTGTCAGTGTCTGAAAAGGTTAAGTTCCCCCTGGTGGTGATTTTTAGTTACTGCGGCTTTGAGGACCAGGCACTTTCAGTGTTTATGCATAAGCTACAAGTGCTCCACCACAGAGAGTTGGTTGTCTGAGCTTTGGAGTGGAACCAACAGTGGATGCAAATGATTATTTTAGTTGTTTCATGGCACTGTGACCTTGAAGATGGTGTTTGAGACATTTATTTTAAGTCACGAAAAACCGTGCTAACTATGCTAATGCTAATCGCGATGCTAACTGTTAGCAAGAGGCTAGTTTAGCTGCTATGACTAATTCAGTCCATTGTCAAGCCTTGTTCGTGTTATATGCTATGTTTATGTGTGAACCAATATTGCTGTTTACTGTGTTTACACTGTTACTTACCTGTGGAAGCTACTGTAAAAAAAAGACATGTTGCTTTATTTAATAGTGTGATGTACTTACCTGATTTATAACCTGAAAAGGAAGAAGAAAAGTGTGACCAGTGTTGTTGCATATATTTAATTTCAAATTGTAACATTGTGTATTTTTCATTGTGTTGCAGTTTTACAAAAAATAACTGAGAAGATTCAGTAAAGCAACTTCAGTCAAATCTACTGGGTCTCTCAAGTTTGTTCGCTATCTGTCAGCCAGGACAGAATACTATTACTAAATCTATGTTTGGCTTTAGCCAGCTTTTCTTTTTAATAACATTATTACTCAATATGGTTTGAATTTCTTTTTTCTCACGGAGTGCTGGCTTTCTTCTACTGCCAGTGCTGTTCTTATTGAGGCATCTCCCCATGACTATAGCTTTTTATTTTCTGCTAGGCAAGACAAAACAGGTGGTGGGCTTGCCGTCATCTTTTCTAATCAGTTTTCATGTATAGTATGTTCACTAGGTACTTTCACATTTTTTGAGTACCTGGCCATGGTTATTGGAACCCGCCAACCTGTCCTGAAATTACTTATTTATAGACCACCAAGGCATAATCACATTTTCATCTAGTTTTCTTTCTTTTTTAAATTTTTTTATTTGCATTTTAAGGATTATTTAACATACATAGAAAGAAAAGAGAAAAGAGAAAAAAAAGAGAGAAAAAAAGACGCAAGCACATACATTAAACCTAAAAAAAATAAAATAATAATTATAATATAAAATACTTTTACATTATTTCATAGGATATAATTAATTCGACCCTTAAGTTTAAATTTAAATTAGATGATACATTATATAACAGCTAGGTGTATCATAGATTTGAACACACGATGCCCGCATTGCTTATCACATGCTCACACACACTAGAGTGTGTGTACCCAAACATAGACACATGATTACACACACAGTCATGTGAATAGTAAGAACAAAAAAACACATGTATGCTATCGGTCATATTACTTCAGCTATCATCTAGTCAAACATCGTTAGGAACATCAACTGTGATATATCTCAACCATTTTGCCCATCTTTCTTCAAAAATGTGTACTTGATTTCTAACTCTCATAGTAATTTTTTCCATTTCGTATATCTCCTTCACAAGTTCCTTCCATTTATCTTAGGTTAAATTATCTTTTAACCAATTCCTTGTAATCTGTTTAGTCATTGCTACCCTAATTATTAAAAACAAGTATGAATCTTTCTTATCAATCAATTCAGGAATTTTCCCAAGCAATAGAACTAGTGGGTTTTTATTTAAAGAAACGCCAAACATATTGGACAATATCCCAATAGATTTTTCCCAGAAGCCACTTATCACTTTACAAGACCAAAATATGTGACTGTGGTTTGCTGTCTGTTCACCACAATCTCTCCAACATCTCGAGGTTGTGTTTTCTCTATACTTGCTTTGAATTTGTGGTGTCCTGAAATATCGAATTAATACCTTCCATGAATATTCTTTCCAATAATTTGAATTAGTTGTTTCATGTATATTTTTACACATTTGTTCCCAATCACCAATAGATATGCTGCATGAGAGTTCATTTTCCCATTTTTTTTTAATATTGACATACATTTCTTTATCATAATAGCTGACATGAATAATTTTAGCCATCTTAGTTAAGAATTTCGTTTCAACCCCACAGTCACACATCTTGAGTAAATATTTTATCAACGGATTCACTTTCTGAATTGATCTCATTTTTAAAACATCAAAAAGATAGCTTCTCACTTGAAAAATCTAAATAAATGAGAATTAGATAGACCATATTGTGCCGATAATTGCTCAAAAGATTTCATTCCTTTATCGTCAAACATTTGTCCAAATTTACACAAACCTTTAGCTGCCCACGTTCTAAAAGTTCCATCTGTTTTATTGGGTAGGAAGTATGGGTCAGTTGCTATTTCTTTTAGATATATTAAATCTTCGTTTAATTTTTTTTATATTTGGAGAAAGATAGAACTGTTAATGGAATATCTCCACAATTTAGTTCCATTTCTCTCCATCTGATATGTGAGCTTTCCAGCAGCCACACTTTGATGGTTCGTAATTGTGATGCTTGATAGTAGGCTTGCAGGTTTGGTAAATTTAGCCCGCCCATTTCTTTTGGCAATTTAAGGAATTTCATTTTTAATCTTGGTTTCCTACCGTTCCAAATAAATTTCATCATAATAGAATCCCATTTTTTAAACTTATTAGATTCAATATATATTGGAAGTGCTTTGAAAAGGAACAAGAATCTTGGTAAAATATTCATCTGTATAATTTTGACTCTTTCCCAAACAGAGAATGGAATTAAAGACCATCTGTTTAAATCATAATTAACTTGACTAATTAATTCTCCAAAATTTCTTGCAAATAAATGATCCAAGTTCTTTGTTATATATATTCCAAGATATTTAATCCTTTCCACATCCCAATGAAATGCATATCTATGCTTGATTTCATCACAAATTGTATAACCCATAACCATTACTTCTGATTTAGTGACATTCAATGTATACCCTGAAATAGCTCCAAATTCTTCAATTACCTTCATTAGTTCTTCAATTGACTGTTCAGGCTCGGATAAGTAAATTATTATGTCATGTGCATACATCAATAATTTATGATTTTCTCCTGCTATTTCTAAACCCTTTATTTTTTGTTCCATCCTAATATATTCTGCCAATGGTTCAATGCATAATGCAAAAATCAATGGGGATAATGGGTCCCCCTGTCTGGTACCTTTCAAAATTTTAAACATATTGGACATTACCCCATTGACTTTAATGCTAGCATTTGGTTGTTTATACATTGTTTTCAACCATTTTATGAAGGTAGAATGAAAACCAAAGTGCGATAAAGTCTCAAATAGATAAGGCCAAAGGACCTTATCAAAGGCCTTCTCTGCATCCAAAGTAATCATAGCCACAGGGAGATTTTTTTCTGAGCTTCCTTGATGATGTTTAGTGTTCGTCTTACGTTATCAACAAGCTGTCTCTGAGCAATAAACCCAGTTTGATCTGGATTTATCAACTGTGGTCAAAATTTTGTTAATCTGGAAGCTAATATTGAAGATAAAAGTTTATAGTCCGTATTCAAAAGACTAATTGGTCTGTATGATGAACAATCTGTTTGATCTTTACCTGGCTTATGTTAAACTGTTATAATTGCTGAATTCCATGTCGCTGCCCATGTTTCATTATCTAATGCCCAATTAAAAGCTTTACATAGAAGTGGAACAAGATCAGACTGGAATTCCTTGTAGAACTCATTTGTATATCCATCACTTCCAGGTGACTTACACAATTTAAGGTTTTTAATATTTTTATAAATCTCCTCCTCTGTTATTGCCTTTGTAAGAGTGATATTCTGTTCTTCTGTGACTTTGGGTAGGTCTAATTTTTGGAAAAATTGCATTAGCTTATCTTTGTTAACATGGTTTTGGTCAGCATCATAGAGATCCTGATCGTATTGTGCAAATTGCTTTGCTACCTCCTTTCGGCCCCTTATTATTACCTTTGTATATTTCTCCCTTAGTTGTGTAACTGATGCCCTCTTTTGCTGTTTTTTAAGTTTGTATGCCAACACCTTAGCTGCTTTAGGTCCTCCATCATATGTCCTTTGTCGCACAATGGAGAGTGATTTTTCTACTTCCATATTTAAGTACTCATTCATTGTTGCCTTTGCCTCTTTAAGGTTCTTCAATACAGAAGTTTCTCCAGAAGATTTATGTTCTTTTTCTAAGTTCTTAATTTTCCTCTCAAGAGACTCTCTTGCATTTTCCTTTTGTTTTTTCCTAAAAGAAGCATAGGCTATTATTTCCCCCCTTAAAACAACCTTTGCCCCTTCCCATAGTATTACTGGATTAATTTCTTCTGTGTCATTAACAGTAATATGCTCCTGTAATACTGTTTTTAATTTAATTTTAAAGTCATTTTCTAACAGGAGAGAATTATTAAATCTCCAGATACTTGCCCCTATTTCCTTACTACCCTTTAGTACCATTTGTAAGGGAGCATGGTCTGATAAATAAATTTGGCCAATATTAATACTATTAACCAAAGAAAGATCTCTCGCAAGCATAAAGAAGTAATCAAGTCTTGAATAGTTTCCTGTAGCTGATGAAAAATATGTATAGTCTTTTTGATATGGATTTAAGGTCCGCCATACATCAACTAAACCAATATCTTTAGAAAATTTCCTCATCAAAAGTGCATCCTTTTGGGCCTTATATTTTGTACTACTTTGTGAATCCATTTTTTCACTCATTAATAAATTAAAATCTCCTACTATCAGAATTATCCCTTTACTTTGCACAGTAACTAAGTCAATAATTTTCTCAATTGTACTTGGGCCTTTCTCAGGAGGGTTGTATACATTTAATAATGTGATATACTCTCCATCTATCTTCCCTACTACATGAACCTATCTACCATCTTTATCACAGACTACATTCTCTGCCTCGAAAGGAATATGGTTCCGTATCAATATTATAACACCTCTTCTTGATGAATTGTAGGATGAATAAAAAACCTGGGCAGTTTTGCTAGTTTCTCATGCTCCATTTTAGACAAACGCGTTTCTTGCATAAATACAATATCACCTCCTTGATGTTTCATTTGTGCCAACACTTTGCTCCTCTTAATTGGCTTGTTCAGGCCATTGACATTAAATGAAATTATAGTAATATTCATACACTACCAGATAATATGATCTGATTTGTAATACTTATCCCTGTGTCCTGCTTGTGTCTGTTCTTTCAATAATGTATCCTGTGGGCCTTGTAAACCTAAATAAACACATTTAAGTACCCATTTTAAAGAAAAAAGAGTCACATATATCCTCATACCTTCTGAGAAAAAACAAAAATACACAATCTTAAGAAAAAAGAAAAAAAGAAAGAATTCGACTTCCAATTGTGCTACCAAGCACCTAAGGTAGCTGTGCACAGTCTTCCATGCTTGTGCCCCTGCATGGATACTAGGGTCTTTAGTTATGACCCAGAGCTGCCAGGTCTTAAGAGCAGCTCCACGAAGTGTTTGCATTTAGTTAAGTGTTTCAAACGTTTTGGTTTTTTTTGTAATATGAGGGGAAGTGACAATAGCATTAAGATTACCATCAAACAATACAAACAAAATAGATGCAAGCATTCTCATAACCAAGAGAGAGCACTTGTGAACTTCCCTTTAATCTTCAATGCGTGCCCTTATTTCTACAGCAATGTGCAAATAAAACAAAAATATTCGGCGAGGTCATTATATATCATTATCTAAATCTTCTTCTTCTTCTTCTTCTTCTTCTAATACTTATCATCTCCTCCTTTTCGGAGTTAAATCGGAAAGGCAACCATAAAAATGAGACCAAAAAAGAAAAAAAAACCAAAACACATCAACAACAACATGAAGAAAAAGAATATTGGCTGTCTCTTCCTAAATTATACCTCATCCTTATATTAAGAAAAATAGAGCGATAAGACGAATGATAAGCCTGTGGCTAACAGAGCGAGTGTGTATACGAGGGTAAACCTATGTATATGCGTCTGTGTATCAGCGCCTGTGTGTGTGAGAGAGAGTGCACATGAGTACCAGTCTATCAGTTTGTTGAAGATCCTGATTTAGGACTGTTGCCTCCCAAAAAGAGCTACAATGTCCTTGATAATAGGTCGCTTCAGTTCGGGCACAAAACTTATGTCCCACAGAGCAGATCGGCCCAGTCCATGCAGTTCTTTTCGGGCCAGTTCTGCTTCAGACACCTTACAGTTTATTCCATATCCACGCAGGCTGTCTGCCGCTTCCCAAGCTGAGATAAACACAACCGCTCCGGTCTCGAGGAATACTTTAAGCTTGCTTGGATAGAGTGACTGGAACCGAATTTCTTTCTGTCTCAGTTGCTTTTTAATCTCAGTATAATCTTTCTTTCTGTTCTGCAAAGCAGTAGAATGGTCATGATCAAAGAAAATCCGCTTCCCTCTGAACTCGATTTTCTTCTTCTTCCATGCTCCGTGTAGAACGCTTTCTTTAGCGTTTCTACTTTAGCGCTTTAGCGCTTTCTTCTAACAATTGATCTTGGGGGGTCAGTCGGGTTCGTCGGTTTCTTCTGGAGTGACCTGTGGGCTCTTTCTATCCCGAGATTGAGCTCTGGTGGCAGATTTAAAAGTTTTTTAATGAATGGATCAATAAATTTGAGCATGTCTCCGCTCTCAGCTGCCTCGGTCACTCCATATATTCTCAGATTGTTACGTCTCTCTCTATTTTCCAGGTCCTGACATTCGTCTTGTAGATACTGATTGCTTTGCAAAATAAATGACAACAGTCTCTCTGCAACAGCACTGCGGTCCTCTGCTGCGCTTATCCGAGATTCAGCCTCTTCGAGTCTGCTGTCGTGATTTTTAACCATTTCATTCAGCGTCGTCACTTTCTCTTCCAGTCGCTCAAATCCAAGCTTCATCTCATCACGGAGTGAATTCATTTCAACTGATTTCAACACCGAGTTTAAGTCTGCTTTGAATTCAGCAAACATTGTCTTGATCTCTGCGAGTCCCGTGGCTGCAGTCATATTGCTGTCTTTTTGTCGCTGCTGCTGTCTAGTAGTTACTTTACTCATACGTGTCGTCTTTTCTTTAAGCTCAGCTGCACAAAAGGATACTTCTCATTATTTGTTATAACGCATCAAATTGTTTGTTTGTTTTAAGGCATGGAGAGCATGCCCAGATAGCAAAATATAACTGGACCGGACATGGGCCAGATGAACTGAAAAATTCGGTCCGATTTGGTAAAACTGATCCGCCCCACTGTCTTTTTGCACAATGGGCCAGAACCGGTATGGACTCACTTGCCAGATCTGCAACACTTCTGGGCCAGAACTGGTCCAGAGTAGCAAAAAACAAGTTAATATATGGCCCGCATATGGCAAACTTATGTTACCCAAAAACTACACTCTGATCAGAACTGGGCCAGATGTAGTCCAGATTTGTTCCAAAACAGTTTTCAGTATTGAATACGAGGGTCCATTTTGTTCAATGTATCATACTTCAGTGTGTTCACATTGCAAATTAAGTTTGTCTATCTATGAAAAGCAATAATAACAATACTTCCTTTTCATTAAAGTGCCATTTATTCAAGGTAACAGGGTGCATCATTAATTGCACAAACTGCAACACTTAGCAGCATGATATTGCATAAAATCTTGGTAAAAACAAAATATTGTGAACAGCATATCCTCAAAACACAATGCTGCCATAGTAAGTATTTAAGTTAAAACTGTAAACATGAAAACTGAAGTGGTGTAAGTGCCACGTTCTGCTCTCCTGCTCTATAGTACACAGAAAGTACGTATGTGTTCAGTTCAGGATACCAGTCTTATTTGGAGTGGGCAACCACAGATCATTTTCAAAACAATTATAAAAATTATAAAAACATAAAAGAAATATATAAAAGAAATACATTAGAAAAAAAAATCCCTCCACACCCCACAAATAAAGTAGTAGAACCATACAACACACATTTTCATGCTCTTAAAACTCTGAGGAGATGTGGAGAGGAAGTTGTCACAGATGATTTTGAAATAGAACAGTTTTTTTTTCCAAAGATTAAGATTTTTTTTTTTTCATAAAAAATATTTTTAGTGAAACAAGCAACTTCACATTTTAGATGAGCCTTTTCAAATTAAACAAAATAGCAAATAGCAAATGTTTTCTCCCTGCATATGTTGTACAGTGCAACAAATTCTCCAACACTAACTTGCAGACGGGACAGAACACTTGGGTACACTGGCCATATGAGAGAGAGATCAAGGGTTTCCCAGGTCAACCTCTGGTTCTGAGCCGTGGACCTAGAGATGAAATATATGTGTGATTACAAATGATTTAATGATTAAGGCTATCAAATAAAATACTCAGTTGCGGCCGTTTACTTTGTAACTAGAATTCGCAAAGGGCGAGAGGGAGGAGATTGAGGATAAAGATATGATTTTTAAAGGATAAACGGTGAACAAAATAGATTGAGAGATGTTTTTGTTTGATAAAATCTTTCTGAAACATTTAATTGTAACTTATTTAAATAAATTTTGACTTTTGAACAAAAATCATTTTATCCTCCTTGTTGAATTGAAGAGAAACAGACGCAGCACGCAACAGGCATGAGAGCTTCAGAATGCGACAATTGTGAGATTCAAACAACATTAGCCTGAGAAAGACCAACCGGAGCTTGGGTTCCACTGGGTCCTTCTTTATGTTAAAAAAAATGAAACAACTAGTACAGATAAGTCCTGTAGCAGAGATGAGAGATCCGATAGCCAGCTGCAAGTAACAACCATGCGCGCACACATACAGTACACCTCTGATCCAGCCACAGACCCAAGGGTCGAGTGATTAGTTATTTTTCTAATTACATCTAACATAATAACATTAAAACACATATAGGCATTAAGATAAAGAGAAAAAGAGGCAAATAAAGAGGCCTGCTTCTATCACACAGAAAGCAAGATTTTATGTTATCATGTTGGATGTCATTAGAAAAATGACAAATTACTTGCCCCTGGGGTCTGTGGTTGGAGATGAGGTGTGTGTGTGTGTGTGTGTGTGTGTGTGTGTGCACGCATAACTGTGTCTTGCAGCTGGCTGTTAGCTCCCTCATCTGTTCAACAGGACTTACCTATACTAGTCATTTAATTTATTAACACCAAGAAAGAGGTCTGCAACTCAACGGAACACAAGCACACAGCTCAGCGAATGAGACAAATGATGATTAATAAAAATAAGTAAGTAAATTTAACACATTGAGAAGCGAATTGACACATGAGCACCGCTGTGTGCAGTCTCTCTGTGTGTATTGTGTTAATAGCGTATTACAGCAAAAAGGAACACTTCTCTGTCCTTCTCTCCCGACCAACCGAGCACGCCCAAACCAGTCAAAAACCCATCGGGTTGGCAGGCATTTTTGGCCTTGGGTTCAAATCATGAACTCTAATTGGAGCTACAATACCAAACAACTCAAACTATGACTTCATTCACTATACTGTACACTGCAAGGCAGTAACAAACATCAGCAGTGGTAACACTAGCAAACTCATTAAAATATCAGTTGCTTCAAGTGTTACCTGCGCTCGCATCATGCGGTCCCTACGACCACCTCCTCGGTCAGATGCCAAGTTGAACCATCTGATTACATGTTTATTGATGTCCATGTCTGACGCTTGCTTTGCCACATGACTTTTGCGTACAGCACCTATACAAACATTCATAGCAAATTAATGCAAGCACCATAAGGGACAAAGTCCACAGTGGACAACACTGTTAAATACAGATGCTATGTGCAAAATCTGAGGTACATCTTTCACTTTTTCATAAAAGTATGAAACTTGGTACAGTTGAAAAATTGGGGGACCTGAACATTTTCAGATATGGAGCCATTGCAGAATTGCCTTCTGGTTGCCGTGGCAGCCATATTACTTGTAGCCATAACCGAATTAGGTGTTTTGCATCGTATCTCCTGACCCAAACATAATGACACAGAAAAAGAGATGTCTAGCCCCATGTTTTGATGGTCAAGGATTAAAGATTAAATACAACACCATAACCTGTTGAACAGTTAATGATGAATTCAGTTTTATGAGCAACATTGTAACTTCTTTTTTCATGGTTTAAACTTTTTTTCTAGTGATATGTTTATGCATTCTGTACTCACGTGCAAGTACTGCCTTTATCGCCATTTGTCCAAAGGCCATCTTGCCATTTGCTCCCTTCCAACTGATTTTCTTGGCAACACTATCACAGAACATGTGTGACAGGATGTTCCAGGTAACGCGCTTGGTGTCCTGTCCTCCGATGGAACCCAGGACCGAAATCTGGGGTAATGAAAAATGAAGACAAATTATAACTGTAAATTAACTATACTGTCATTTTCATAATTTGAATGACTTTAAGCAACAGGGGGAGGACAGAGAGAGGGGTAGCCAAAGGAATCAAATGCCAAAAATAGCTGAACATCAATCTACAAGTAAAACAGAGGAATTGGTACTCAGCATTAGATTTGGGTGACTGAAAGTGTAGATATACTGAAAAAAAGGAATAGGCATGAAAAAGCACCTCTCAAACACAAAGTCAAAATCTGTATGTCACATCATCAATTGAAATGTCAACTGTCATTATCCCAAGGACTGCTGAGTAAGCATGTGTGAAAACTGTGTGAATAACGTTAAAAATGACTAATGACTACAGTTTTGAAAAGTCCCCCTAACTGTGGCTTTGGTGAAAAACGTCAGCGCATAATAACACTGCAGTCAAAGAGAGATGAATGGCACTTTGGTGCTTTGTGACCAAAATTTCAAAAACAAGGTCCTGTACCTAAAACAGTTACGTTGTCTGAAAGTGAACAAAATTTCTCCTCTTTGATCTATAACTTTCAACCTCACATACATAATTTATACATCAGAGTATAATTTGTTTAAAATATTTCTGAACAATTTCACAATTCCTCTATGTGAATGTGAAATAAAAGGGTTTCAAAGTGCAGATTCTGCAGAGGATGGTTCTCGGCATTCACACTAAGATTGAAGAAAAGCATAATCACAATGTTAAACTTATGGTAGCTCTAATGGTTAAAATGTAAGTAGGACAACTGAGTTCATACCAAGGTCTTTGTCTGTGAGGAATTGCGTGGTTCTTTCAGCCACTCTTCGAAGTTTTCCACCTCCTCCAGTGAACCAAAGGGAAACTGAATGCCTTCAGGTACTTCTGTTGGACATTCATCAACCATCCTCCCAGGAATTAAGTTGACCATTGCAATCAGTTGTGTTAGCTGATGCTTCATGTGTTCAAGCAGTTTCAGGATGTGAAGTTCAGCAGCTGACACAGAGGAAAAAAAGCATACCAACACATAAATGTTATGTCTTTAGGGTCAAACATTTTCTCTTTGTAAAGGACTAAATGATGTGCCAGTGATTAAAAACTAAAGGTTGACCATGAGAAGTGTCTGTATTTGGTTTTCTGTCATGTCATGTGTGTTTAACAATATTTTAGGCAATAACCATGATGATGATGATGATGATGGCAAGTATACGTTTATCTGCAAAGACAATCGTCCTGGGCTACTTGCTTATTGTCCCACACTAACACAACATTATCTAAAGAGGAATGCTATATCTGCAACTGACAGAAGTAATGATCATCATGGCCAAAACATAAAAGTTGATGTGCAAGTAGGAATTACAGTTGTAGACACTTACCAGAGCAAGGTATCTGCTCTATTCCTGATCGCCCCACTCTAAAAGATGGCCTGAAGAGTTCAGGAGTGTCTTGAGACCACAAGGATGACTGTGAGTGGGATGCAGAGAATGAAGATGGCTGAGAAGACGGCACTGGGCATGATAATGACGATGACCAACGAGGAGACAATCCTGGGCGTGTCGATGACTGATGAGTAGATGACCCTGGGCGTGCTGATGACCTCCGAGGAGATGGTAATGAACTTGGTGATGACCAACGAGGAGATGACCCTGGGCGTGTTGATGACCGACGAGGAGATGACCCTGGGCGTGTTGATGACCGACGAGAAGATGACCCTGGGCGTGTTGATGACCGACGAGGAGATGACCAACGAGGAGATGACCCTGGGCGTGTTGATGACCGACGAGGAGATGACCCTGGACGTACTGATGACCGACGAGGAGATGACCCTGGACGTGCTGATGAACGACGAGGAGATGACATAGAGCATGATGATCGATGAGGGTTTGGAATGGGGCTCAGAGACGACCAATGAGAAGGTGAAACTGGGCATCTTGATATGGGGTTTAAAGAAGAGAGATATGAAGAACCAGTAGCTTAAAAGAATAACTGACCCAAACTTACAAATCTCTGTGTTTTGTAACAATATATCAATACACATAAACAATAGTCATCTTTCATTTACCTTGGCGATGATGCCTGAGGAGATGATTCTGGTGGCATTAGTGATAGTACTGACTCATTAAGTGATGATGACCTACGAGGAGATGACACAGGTGGTGGTGGAGGTGATAGTGATGACTCATGAAGTGGTGATCTGTAAGGAGGTGGCACTGGTGGCGCAGAGCATGACAAGGACTGCTGAGTTTCACTTGACTTGGATTTTGATGGCTGTCGTGATCGGGCCTGGTTGTTTTGAGGAACCTCTCCCTGGTCATTTTCAGAATCTGTTTCACCAAAGCGGTGGCTATTCATGCAAACAAAATATGCATTAATGCCAGAGAACATGTCTAATTTGAACGATAAATCTGACTGCTATTCAGACTTACA